>JAAAKE020084147.1:0-22772 GCA_010014785.2 Anisolabis maritima | reverse complement strand
GCGACAAAAATTTATTTACGGTATATTATATTGGATACCAATTAATATAAATAAATAAAGAAAAATAAATAAAAGTAAAAATCAAATTTTATTTATAAATATTGCCTTCGGGCTAAATGGGGCATATAAAAATTGGTGGTGCCAGGATTTACCCCTGCTGATAATTCTATTTATTATAAAGAAAAAATATGTCGACCAAAAAAACATTACTCTTTCTGTGAGTGTGAGGTGTGTTTAGTCAGACCATATTTTTTGTTTTTATATTTTCAAAACAGTGAAGAAATAATTTTTTGAGAAATTTTCCTAATAATTAAAATTAACGCTCCCCTCCCTTCTAGCCTGGAAACACTCGTAATGAGGTCTGATATGTTCGAAGCGACAGGTCTCACCTTCTTAGCCAGTCTTTTAGGATTAGATATCTATTTCGAATATTTCAGTCTGTAACCTTTTCTCGAGGCCAAGCGATACTTCCAAGCCAGATGTTTCTTCTGACCCTGGATAAAAAAATGAAAAAATTGTAATCTTTTTCTATATTATCTTCTAATCCTTTCGAGTTTATTTTGAGCAAAGAAAGATGAATGACCGTTGTAACCAATATTTGGAGTTAGAGGAGTAACAAAATTCTAGAGTAGGCCAAGTCCATCTCTAATTATATCTATGGTTTTTTTCTCTGAACACTGATCATTATTATTTATTCTTTCCTTTCTAGTTATAATAACGATAATTTATCTTTTGAATAATTGAACTTATTAATACTAAGAAATTACCGATATATTTGGATTACATTTTCCTCTTTATCTTCTTTGCTGATTTTATAATATTTATGTAAATAAAATCGTTTGTGTCCTCCCTTTATCATTACCTTTGAAAGAAGCGAGATAATTAGAAATTGCTTCCACTTTTGCCATTATTAACATCTTTTTAATAGAAATTTTTCAAAAGATTAATTAAGATAAATTCCAAACGTTGATCAAACTAATTAATTCTTCAAGCTGAAAAGACTGAATTGAAAAAGAGATGTTATTTTCTCCTTTTCACATACAAATTAAATTAAAATCATGCCATTTTAAAAATGAATTAGAAGACTTTTTTTTTTTTTTTTTCAAAAAGTTGTTTTTATTTCTATTCTACAATTACTTCGTCACACAGTCAAAGGGAGAGTACACATACGGTAAATCTACCCCTGGACCACGGCCCAGGTCTGCTTATTGTGTGTGGATGTTCGTTTTTTTAGAAATAACATACCGATAATATAAAATAAATGAAATCTATGTGAAAAATTTATTTATTTAAAAAAAAAAGAAGGGTTCTGGTGGAAGCAACTTTGAACAGTGGCGTAACCCGTGTGATCCCTCAGGCACTCGAAGGATTAAAAGAGAATTCTGTTGCAGGGAATGTGGACGCATTCGTTTAATCTCTTTGAAATTTTCTCCCGTTTGGAATGAATCAGTGTTGGCCAAGTCTTACAGAGAAGTTTTTTCATTAATTTCACTCCTTTACTCTCTTACTAATTGTTTTTAGCTGTTTTCTTTTTAAATTCACTATAATTAATTATACCATGTTAAATGGTTCAATTCCTTTTTTTAATTATATTTATTTAGAAATTAATAAGATAAATGAAAAGAGTATAAGTACGTAAATGCTAATTAATGGTTAAATAGAAAATAATTTCCTTTGTTAACTATCAATCAAATAGAAGAAAAAAAAAGAAAAATATTATTATATATTAATAAAATTTATTTTGATATTTCTGCTGTCATCAGAACTAGAAAATAATCATAAGTTGCTTTAGCTCCTTTTCAAATCAAAAAATGGTCTCGACCCTCTTATTCCATTATTAATTATCAGAATAGATCTATTAAAAAACATAATAAATCACTAGAAAATTATATAAACCTAAAAAAGAAAACAGACCTAATAAATTGACATTTTCCAATTTATCAATTAAAATGTATAATTTGGATTATTTTCTAATAAGAAAATGAAAGACAATTTTACCTTTAGAATGGTTGCTTTTTAAAAGCATGTACGCCCGCAAGTACCATGTCATGTGATCTTGTCAGAATAAACAATGACATGGCATGACGATTTTATGTTTTTCTCGATTTGCGTTAAAAAGAATATGTTAACCTTTAGAAAGAAGGAAGAATGGTTCATTATTGGCCTCTGGTTTGAAACCTTTTTTACTTTCTTTTACCTATAAATGAAATATATAGCCACCCGTGCTCTAGAGAAATTAATCCCTTATATTTTAATTCTGATTAGTGAGTTTTAAAGAATAAAAAATAAGATGTCCCAATCTAATTTAATATTTTTTAATAGCCGACGTTTCGGGCACAAATCATCCTCTTCCTCAAGAAAATTAAACAAAATAAACAAATACATGGTAAGTATTAAATCAAGTACAAATAAAAATACTCTATTTCTTGACATTTAATTGTTCTGATGGAGAGCATTATTTGTGCCCGGCAATTAAAAAAATTTTTTTATTAATTTCTTCTGACTCTATTCGCATACTTCCAAAAAAAATTTTTTTAAATTGATGATTTAAAACAATTTTGTATAGACTTTTAAATGTTAAAGAAAAGTCTTGTTCCATTCTTATCACCAATTATTTTTTGTAATGAAAACATGATATTTAATAAAAAAAAGGAATAAGTAGTTTTTTTATTTAGTATTTTTTTTTAATTGTATTTGTTTGAGGTGTTATTTTTTTAAAGAAAAAATTATCACTCAAGGGAGGGACAGCCACTTCTGGCCTTTCTCTAGCACTCCTAACCCTTTTACCTATTCAATTCATGTGGCGCTTGCTCCTTCTCTCGAACTCATTCTCATTTCCAATAACAATCACAAGACTAAAGAAAGGAGAGACTCTTCATAAAAAAATCATAAGCGTAAAACACCCGTTGGCATAATATCCCTTCTTCCAGTGGTGAAATTAAAATATGATCTGAAAATAACCTCTCTCCTAATCTTCATTAAAACGATATTATAAAATCTCTATATCCTCAGAGAGGAAAGAAAGTTTAGAATAAAGATTTACATTCCATGGATTAATAAATGCATAAACGAGAAGCTTAAAAAATTGAAATATTTCATTAATAAAAAAACAAAAATGATTTGTTTTCTTATACTTAGTTCATAAAGCGTAGCTGATGAATTTTTCAATCATGTCCTTGGTCCGAACGAATCTCATTTGAAAGCGGATTAAGAATCTTGGATGTCGAGAATCAAATATTATGCTGAGTCCATCCCAATTTGATTTACTTTGCATTTTCGATATTCACATGGCATTTCTATTTATTTGTCTTCACTTCTACTTTCATGTGCTTTTGACATTCCCTTTGTTTCCATTTATCCTTGAACAAAATCAAGAACTAATTCCCGATGTGAAGTTTCCTTATACCTTTTTTTCCTGGTACATTCATATAAATCCCACTTGTTTAACTCTTTCCTATTACTTTTTGAAATATTAAAAAATACGACGCACTAGGAAAATTTTCTTCTTTAAGACTAGAGAATATAATGATAACAATATTGAAACTCACGGACAAATAATTTATCAATTATCATTACAGGTCAAAGTCACTCCAATTGGAAAATAGTTATCTTTTACAATTTAATGTCAAATTATTTAATTATTTTTAATGATATATAAATATATTATTTCCCATAATTATTCTAAAGAAAAGTATATACATTATACTATTTTCAATTTCATTTTTTAACGAGGGGATGTGTTTGAATTCATTGAATCTAATACTTCAGGAGTTTGCAAATTTTTAATGTGGTTAAAAATAAATAGAACCTCTCCCCCTCTCTCTGAAATTTTTTTTTTTCTTTAAATTTACACAGGTCTATTTCAATTAATCAATCTATTTTATTAATAAATATTATATTATCAATTCACAGCATTTTTTTTTTTATTATTTTACTCTTTCAACTATAACTTTTAACAATATTTAACATAGTTTACAATTCTCCTTGATTTAACAATATAAGATATATAAAATAATATAATTATTATATATTTAAACAATAGTAAAAGTAATACAATAATAAAATAAGACAATATGGTTTATTTCTCTTAAATACAACGATTCGTTCTCCGGCATTCTTATAAGACAATTAAGATACAAATCACCCAGAGTCATTTATTTTTAATATTTATTAGTTACCAAGTCTTTTGGTAAGGCGATGTTTTTCACCGTAGTTATTCCTCCTTTATTTTAAATAGTTTCGTTTCGCTTGAATTTCCTTTCATCCTCAAACTTATTTGTATTAAGCATAGAGCTACTTTGAAATTATTTTTTTTTCCTTTCACTTCATATATGAAATAAAATATCACATAAAGGGAAAGTTTAGTGAGTAACAAAATTTTGACCCCTATTTTTTTTCTTTTACAAATCTCTTCACGTTGCGATCCACAGAAGCCCAAACATGCATTAGTATCTGTGTGGATATATAAGTTATAAAAATATATTTCGATTTGTGTCTCTCTGGAATCCCTGAACTTAAATATATGATATTAGAAGGTAGTGAATTAAAATTAATGATAGGAGATGTTTTGCAATTTAACTGCCTATTTTAATTATTTGTATTTCTATATAGACCATATATTAGTAATAGAAGTTTCTCCTTATCCATCCATATTTATTTCAATTAATATTTTTGTTATTTCACAGCCTAACAATTTAGAAAAATTAACTTTTCATTAAATAATTATAGGCTATTATCATATTCTAAAGAAAATTCTTTAACCCATAATTTTTGTAGTATTGAAATGTTAACCTAGAAACAGATCGATAACTGGATTAACATACCAAAAATATTAATTCATATATAAATATGACAGGAGTGTTTTACATAAATAACACTTAATGGTTCCATTTATTTTCCTATTAGATTTAAATAGTATTTATACATCTAAATTCTGAAACCACAAATAACAATTTCGAGATTCATGAATTTGTCCAGCGAAATTAAGCCCTCCAAATTCATATGTCTAATATAAAAACATATTATTTATTGTTGGTGATTTTTCACAAGCCCATCGAGCTCATAGGATTTGAGTCTGGCACTTAACCGAAACATTATTTGTAAGAGTGAGAATAAAAATAAAAATCCGACCGATGCCAATGGTTAATGTTAACAAAATAATTATACTTATCAACTTATGTACTCACAATTTGTTAGCCCTGAGGAAGTGGGCGAAACGGTCGGTACCATTAAATTTTTATTGCCACTTGGCTGTATCCGGAGATTCCTATTCTAAATTCTTAAATTTATTAAAGTTTTTTCAGACTAGATATTAGACTAAATTTTATAATACAAATAATAAACATATTTTTGGTTGAGCAATCGAAAATTAGGTTTGATAAAAGTTATGACTCATTTTGATAAAATGAATCTGAATCTTTAATAACAACTAATTAATAAAAAAAAAAAATTATCTTAATATTATTCTTAAAATTATTATTTATCTCATAATATTCTAAAAAATGATATTTAGTCTCATTTTTATCAATCAATGTTTTTTTTATTCTGAGAGAATAATAACATTAAATAATAACAAATATTCAGAGAAATAAATGGACTCAAGAATCCGAAAAACAAATTTTGGCATCGATAGTGTCAGTGTTCAGATTTTTTTACAGAGGTTGCATTCACTTTACATACGTATTTAAACGGTTTTGGAATTTTTTATATTAGTTTTCAATATATAACCTCCGAGAAATGGCACTAGAGAGTGAACCGGCCGTTTTAGATTGTGAGTGATCTTCGCTCAAAACTAATCTCAAAAATGAAAAAGCGTTCAAGGCTGAAATTTTATAATTAAGCCTGGCACTCTCGTCGCTAGTCTTAGAATAAAATCGGATACTAGTACTTTACTGATGTACTTTTTTTTTTAAATATATAACATTTTTTAATATGTTAAGTCTCATTGGACATTCGAAAAGTTAGTTTGCCCCATCAGAGTTGAAATGACCCTATTGATTCTACGATCCAAATCGAAAAATTTTATTCATTTATTGGATAAAAATTTATTAACATAATTTAAATATTAATAATTATGGGAGAATATCATTCTCTTCAATCTTACTCTCTCTTTCTATTTATGTCGTCAATTGCTGAAAGAAATTACAAAAAAGATCTTAATTCCTTTAAAAATTTTTGTATTTTCTAATGCAAATAATTAATTTTTTTTTCAATTAATTTCTTCCTGTTACTTTTTTATTGAAATAGAACGTTTAATATATTTATAGTCCTTGACGTTTAAAATAACAAAAAAGTTTATTTTTGCATAAGATAAATTGTATAACAGAAGTAGTAAAAAAATTAAACAAAACGTCAAGGCTTTTTTTTTTTTAATAAATGATATTAACAATTAGCATTTCTTAGTTCTCGAATATGTACATATACATAATTTTATATTATAATTTATTGCCTATATACATAAATATTTACTTTATTACTCATTTATATATTGATTCTTTTTTTATTATCTTACATAAAAAGAAATAATTTTTTGAACATTTTTTTTACAGAGGCTCTCAATTTAATTGATGAGTATTTCGAGAAACTGGACTTAAGGCTACAGAGTGAAGATAACCAGGATGGAGGTCGCTCTGCTCATGCTGCAGCGGCCGCGGGCGCAAGCCTCTTTGGTATCATGAGTCGGTTTCACAACTCCACCATCCTCAGGGATAATGGTAAGTGGGAAATTATTTGATTAATTCTTACGCGTTCTGGATCAGCTGGGTTCCATTTTTCTGACTTTTCCTTCATCGCGACGTGACGCATATTGACTGACCGCACTTGCGTTTTTCGACGCTGTAACTTCTGCCCCTTCTATTGGTGAGCCAAATGGAATTGGATAACGAAATTTTTATTGTAAAGGAAAAAAGAAAATGAAAATAAATTTTTGACTTCGGATTTTTAGCCCTTAAACCGAATGTCTTTGATTATGATTTTAACAGATTTTATTTTTACATTTTTTGAATCAATTTAAGAGGTTATATCATTCTTTTTCTAATTTCTATCGAAAAAACGCAAATATGGCTTTAGACTCAGAATAGGGAGTGAACTATCGACCATTATAATTCAACTTTAAAATAATTTTTGGTTAGAATAATACTAAGTTCATATTCTCTTTTTATTTATGAATTTTTTGAACTGACTCTGGATGAAATCTTCATCAAAATACAAATACAGTACATTTATTTTTTGAATTGATTGACTTTTATTAAGAGTGAAAGGTATACCGAAATCCCATTTGATAGGACGTAATGTACAATGATCGTTTTTTATTTAATTTAAAAATGTTTTAATACAATATAAAATTCCGTTATTTATATACCTTTAAAAAATTAATAATAAAATAAATTATTAGAGTTGGGAAAAATCTAAAATTCGTTGAAACCAATTAGCCTTCGAATTGCAATTTTTGACTTTTTTCACTCGGAATTTTGTATGTCACTTTTCTGGACAATTTCTATTTATTTTTTTTAGTAATTATGTTAATTACTATTTAACCTTGATCTTAATATAATTCAGAGAAATTTTAATTAAAAAAAAATTCCAAATCTTTCCCAAGTTCGAGAGATTTGGGAATTTACGAAAATTAATTCCATCGCTAGTATTAAGAAGAAAATTCGTAAAATGTGAGTTCTCTCGGTCCTGTCTTTTGAGCTACACCTCTAAATAATATTTTTAGAATTAAAGCTTTCATAATACACAATTTTTTTGTTTAACTGAAATATCTTGAGTTCACTTACTATTTAGATTGTTTTTAATTTTAATACCTAAAGAAGCCACAGAATAAGTTCCAAAATGTATTTTATACATTTCTCTTTTATACACATTTTTGAATTAAATTTTTAAATCTAATATTTTCAACTTTATTGAAAAAATGAAAGTTTCAAATTTTTTCATTAAAACCCTTCAAAAAAGATTAGATAAAACCTTCAATTTTGTACAGTCCTCTCTTAAATTTATTTCAATTGTAGTTTAAAAAAAAAAAAAAAACTTTTTAATAAGAACAATTCTTTTTTTTTCTTTCATCTCTCTCTCTTTGTATAAGGTAATTAAAAAAAATTAAAAAGTTTTAATGATTATTCAAATAAAGTTTCCAAAAATATATTTTCACTCACAAAGAAAAAATAAAATGTAAATGATTATTTTAGAAAGAATCTCTTGAGAAATTTTATTTATTTAACAATATATCAATCAATTTCTTTTTCTCTGAAATGTTTTTTTTTTTTTTTAAGATTGATTGAATAATTAGTTAATTCCTCTTTTATCAACGAGTTTTCTATTGTTTCTAAACAGAGAACATTATTCAATCGAGAAAGATCTCGAGAGGTGCTTAGTTCTTGTCAGACTATTGATCTATGAAGTAGGAGCCCTTACTGGAATATTGCTTCGTTTTGGGGCGCAATATTTCAACTTAAGAGGCCTCCTTATTTCTCTCGGCTGAACAACTACATCGGCCCAATGAATCTGTTGGCTGTGCAAACTCAGCTTTTAGTATAGCGACTAATTAAAAATAAAAAGATCCAATTAGATAGACTTGTTTTAACTAATGAAAAAGTGTCCTTTACTATGGAGATAAAGTTTTTAATAAAATAAATATTCAGAGAAACAATTGGATTTAAAGAGAAAACAGTTTTTCTTTATAAAGAAACTCGCATTAAGAGTTGTATCTGTTTGCATGTTCAACTTAATAGATAAAACAAATTGTTATAAAATATTTTCATCACTCAGGCAACTTAACAATAACAATTAGACACCGTCATTTATATAGCATAGCTTGTAAAAAGATGGTAGGGAATTATATTCTATTCTGCGAGGTAGACAACCCAAATGACTTCTTATTATCTTAATTGCTTACCCGTCTTGCCTTAATAGATCATATCAAGTTTCTTTTAATTTTTATAAAACAAAGTGGTATGTCTGTTATTTCTATACCTAAATTTGGCTTTTTCTATTACAAATTTATTTAATATTTCGTTATTGATGGCTACTGTCCTTCCAACACACTTTGCTTTTGTCTCTTAAGGTCAACCATCTGATTTATATTATTGCTTAGCATTAGGTTAGTTGGAGGCAACATTTTTCATAGTTTGTGGGAAAAAAAAGTTATTAAAAATAACCAATAATGCTAAATAAAACAATTAACAAAATTAAACATTCACATTGATAGTTTTAATATTAGAATTCTGAATGAGAGATCGATGACCTTTTTTTTTTAATATAAATATAACTTTTTATAAAAAATTTTTGAATTTTTCAATTGGTCTTTTTTTAGTTGTGACTGTACAAAATATGGACCAGGCTGGATTTTAAAAATATTACCTCTTAAAAGAAAATTTTACAGAATATTAGTATCTAATTTTTTAATGCCTGAGTAAATCGAAATGTAATAAAATTTAATAATATTTTATTTCTCTTTATTTTTATAATTAGTAAATTACAAATCGGATAATATTTCTACAAAAAATATTTTATTTTAAATTGAAGTAACAACTAACAAGAATCTTGTTTTTTTGTGACATCGTAAATTTATAATTTTAAGGTTGCTGGCTAAGCCTAGGATGGCTGGCCATTCAAGCGTGATAAATAACTTTTATTTAATACAGGACCTTGAGTTTGTGTTCAGGATACTGGGATTAGAAAACAAACTTTAGATGGGGAAATTAAAGTATGAGAGATGTCAATCTGCATATCAACAATATAAAATACCTCACTTATCAAAGTTTGCATTTGAGTTAGTTTAGTGTTGAATGTTGAACTTTTCTACTCTATTTTTCTTAATTATTTTAATAATTTTTGCCTTGAGACTGACCTCAAGAAGTTTTAAGATTCATCTCACTTTGACCAAATTATTTATTGGCCCTGAATAATGATGGTGATTTTTTTCTCACCTTGGAACCAACATTTAGCCAGTGGCGAATGGGGGGAGGGAGCATAGGGCAGTTGCCTCCCACTTATTAATTAATTTTTTAAAATTTATTTATTAATTAAAGTGAATGCACAAACACATTTCTCTCTCTTTTCGTAAGAAAATGCGCTAAAAGATTAATCATCTCTCTTTTCATAATACAAACGAAACGAATTAGATATAGCCCTATTTAATTGTTTTTTTCGGCATCTGGGTCACCTATATTTCTTTATATCATTTGGTATCCAATTTAATTTAAATAAATTGTTGACGCTTTGGACTGAAAGTGAACCTTTAGCCTTTGGTACGTGAAGCGAGACCTCTATCTCTGTACCAAAGGACAGGGCTTTAATTAATTTTTATGGTAAATTTTTTGACTTGGTTGTTTTTAATTGTTGTTGTGGTTAGATAATATAAAATTTATTAACTTAATAAAATTATTTACCCCCTGAAGTTTTTCGGTTCGTTTTTCATCATGACAGATTAACATTTATTCCAACGATTGTTAAATAGATTAAAACTTGCACTAAACAAATGTATTTTTATATTTACATTTTAAGGCTTTGTGCAAATGCTCTTTTCCTTTTTCTTCAATCTTGTACTGACTTAATTAAAACAATAAAATAATATTTTAGGAAAATTTTCAAAAAAACCTAAGCAAAATTTTCATAAAATTTATTTAAATTGATTTCTTGTAAATAAATATATACCACGCATAAATGGTCTCAAATCCCAAAAAAGACTTAAAAAAAATTATTTAATTAAAACAAAATTTTTTTCATTCAACGCTTATCATTTGAAATTGATTTAATATCCATAATTAAATTAGTATCTAAAAAGATGATATATTTAATTATGTGCCTGTTGACGCTGACAGACCCTCCGATGTAGGGGGTCTACACTATCTTGAGTAATTGTTGATTCAAATTTTTTGCAATACAGACGAAGAATTCTATCTATTTTTATTAGGGCTAGGAGTGGCTTTATTGTGCCTATTGTTTTTACCATTAATTACTTTTAAGAGAAATAATTGTTTAAAACTAAATTATCAACTCTTCAAATTATAAAATAATCCACAAATTTTTAATACTTCTTACTTTTGAGAGCAAATTCCTCATTGGCACCAGAGAAATATATTTCATGATTAAGAGAGTGGAGCTGGAAAGGAGACAACAGCTGCTCTGATTTTGGCTAAAGGCCAGTTAGTTCTTCCAGAATTTGTCCCTTGGATGAAATCTTTCTCATTTGTTTTCCGGACTTTTTGGCAACTTGCAGAACAATGTCAGAAACACTATAAATGTTACTTCTTGCTCAGCGGGTTGCACAGCTTCCTGGTTAAGTAAAGTTAGAAGAGGAAGGTCTTTTTAAACTATAGAAGAGTGACTTTTAAAATTATCTTATTAAAAAATTAAAAAAAAAATTTTATCTTTTTAGCTTCGGAGATAATGAAGATATATGATACATTTTATTCAATTCGGAGACGAGAACCGTTAATGGACCATATTTATTTAAATTAATTGCCAATGTAATTCAAATAAATTGTATAGCTCAGGTAAAGAAAATAATGAAAGTCAATATTTTGAAATGGTTCATGATTTCATAATGACTAAGTTTAGTTTTGCATAATATAAAAAAATTATAATATTTTGTATTTACTATAAATATATATAATTTTTCATCTTTTTCACTAAAATGTTAATAATTTTTCCAATTTCGGCATACCAAACCCCTGGAGCCCTGGCGAGGCCCTTCACTTATAAAGTAGATCCTTGCAAACGCAAAATCTCATCTGAATATTTATTTCATAAAATATTTATATATATTTAATGAAGCATTCAAGAACGGACGTAAAGCAGCACAAACTCTAATGAATGAATATTAAATGCATGCAGAGCACAATTTGTTTTGATGAAATTAATGTAAGATTTTGAAATAATTTTTTTTCATCATATCTATTATGTAATTATAACTTTTTTTTCGATAGCAACGTAGATGACGACCAAGACTCGCCCGAACTAAGACTGACATTTTTCTACTCCTCTCCATTTTCCACTCCTTCAACAAGCTTTAAAAGCTACCTCTCTGTCGCATCGTATTGTAAAAATGACGCTGATCAATAAAGCAAGGATAATTAAAACTGCATTAAGAATAAGATTTTAAATTATGAGTAATCATATAATAAAAAGAGGAAATGAAAAGGTCAGAGGGAGGCCTGTGCTGACATTTAGGCCCTAAAGGCTATATAATGATGACTCAAAATCAAAGTATTTGGATAAAAACCAATACTCAATTTTTTCAATTAATGAGTTTAGTAAGTATTTAATAAATAAATCCTATGTGGGCTGATAATTTTAATTGCAATATTAAATTTTATTATGAGGTCATAATACCCAAGGGGAGGGTCACAATATTTTTTCCTTTCAGCTGAAATCCTTCTCTGCTGAATGTGTGCGATGAGGGTGATTGGAGGTTCAAATTTACAAATTTGAGTCCTAACTTGATTTTTTTTTTACTTAATTTTGGTCGATCTCAAATGAAATTTTGTTTTACTTTTTTTTTTGTTGAGTTCTTTTGCGTACCTTCGAAAATTTAATTGTGTCATACCATTCCTTGATGCACAAGGGTGGACTGAAAAATTTCCGACCTAACAAAGGTACAAGACATTTTTTTTTCAAATTTATTTTTATTTTTCTACACTTTCTCCTTGTAAGTCTACACACTTCTCCCAGCGATGCTCCCATTTCTTTAACCCGTCCAAATAGTACTCGGCGTCTTTCTCTGCAAAATAATTAGGTTTACGAAGGTGATGGGTTGGAAACTTTTCAACCACCCTTGTATATTGTAAACTAACTTTTTTGGAGGTGGGGGGGGGGGGGACCCGCACTATATCTCGAAGATTTTTCGAATAAATTGACAAAAACTCTGATATATTTTGTTGTTTTGTTAATAATGTTTCTACCTTAGATTTTTCTAGTTGGAAAAATATATGATCGATGCAAAAGTAAATTTTTGTTATTTCAGAAAATAAATTCCAGATCTTTGTTTTTCTAAAACTGATTTCAATTTAATAGATATAAGAAAGTTTCCTGTTCGAGTAAAAGAAAAATAAAATCAACAGGTTTTTTCATTTATTTCTTCATTGAACGTTTGTTTACCTTTTTCCCCACAGGCGACGTCGAGGATTCTCAAAAAGAATACCCCAGAGAGGGTGGTGGCAACTCGATGCCGGACATCTGGTCGTTAATCTGGTATATCGGCGCTTTCGGTGGTTTGGTCGGTTTCTTCATGATCGTCTCTTGTAGCGAATGTTGTTGTACAATTCCACCCATTGTACAAAATGTCAGCATGTCTTCGAGATCAGTCACGACAACTACTCCGCCGATCCGTAACATCTTGGAAGGTATCAACGGCGAACAGGTGTCTTCAGAATCCGCATGTCTTTCATCGGAGCCAACCCCACCACCACCCCCATATTCCTTATTCGCACCCCCCGATTACGATTCCCTTTTCTATGTCGATCCGCCCGATAAAAAACACAACCGCGTATTTATCATTCCAATTCACGAACCGTCAGCCTCCTCAGGATCATGAGGTCTATTTTATTATTATTTCGATTTTTTTTTTTATCAAACAATCGTATGAAACGATACAAGAGTATTTACTATTTTTTATAAATATCTTAAAATCCTTATTAATTTTTTTTTAAACTAAAAAATATCAATGTATATAATTTATGAAATTTTACAAAAAAGATGATATATTACTAGAGATTAGTAAAAAATGCCTTTTTTTAATAATAAATAAAATATTTCTAATAGCAATTTTTATTCATAAAAAATATTATTCACGAATATTTTGCAAAATAAAAATTAAAAAGTAAGGTCAAAAGACTCTAATAGGTCATTCCTGTTTAGATTTTAAATATAAATTATTGTATTGGTCTACTATTATTATAATAGTAATTTATAAAAACAGAATAGATTTTATGATTATTACAAAGGGATAAACAAAAATAAACGCTCTCTCCTCATCTAGAGAATCACAGTTTTCATCTTTGTTTTATGTTATATTATTATGTGAAGTTTCCCCCAGTTTTAACCTTCAGCTTCACACGGGAGAGATTGGAAATAAATAATATGGAGTTTGAATTTCAGAATAAAGCAGTGGTTTTCAACCTTTTTAGATAGATCTCCAAATGGACGCACCCTGCTTTGAAAACAAAAGGCGAGGGATTCGGATAGTGAATGTACAAAACTGACCATCATTGTCCAAACATAATATTAACTACGCATAAAAATACATATTTATCTTTTTCTAGATATTTGTGGTCAAGGATCTGAATATTGTAAATATTTTATTTTTAGAAAAAATTCAGAGGAAGGCCGTTGAGGGATAATATTAATTTTAGTGATTTCTTCTTAACAATTTCTGACTCTACACTTTGGTAATATAGCGCAATACGCCTCCCTCCCTAGGGAACATTATTGAGTTAGGCATTGTGATGTAGTAAATAAACATGCAACAGTGGAAGGCCACAATCCTGCGATGCCACCACTGTCCACTAATCTCACCTAAAATAACAATTCTATTTTCAAAGAGATAACTCATCAGGTTATATTTAATAAAACAAAAAGATGAATGAATAATATTTCTGAATAAAAATTTGCACTAGTAATCTTAAATAAAAACGACCATATATCACTTCTCAAATTGCCTTTTAATTAATAAATAAATGTTTTTAACATAATTTAAGTGTTTGTAAATAAATGTTTATATAATGTAAATAACTTAAGATTAAAATATCTTCTTAGAAAATAAGCACCAAAGGACTGAAAATCTAGTCAAGTCTTTGGATACCTAAAAATGAAAATGTTTAATTGATTTTCAAGGGTTGTATTATAGGTTTAGAATAGGACTAATTTTATTTTTTAATTAAGATAGAGAAAAATCAAATTTATTCTAATTTAAAAGTTGATTAAAACCCCTGAATTTTAAATTATATTTTTTTTACCTATGTATATATTGAATAGTAAATAGAATAATGAAATATATTGATCATGTATATCTATAAATATTGGGTTTCTAGAGTAAAAATTCCCTTGTTATTTTCAAACAAAGGAATCGAAAAAGAAAGTAGTTGTTATTTTTCAAGGTTCAGGAAATTAAATATTGTTTTAAATATTTTAACATTTGAAACAAATTTTTTCCTCTTTCTCCATCTTTTTATAATAAGGGGAAAGTTAATATTGTTTGATGCCTGAAGCCCCTCTTTCCTCATTTTGGTTCTAATAGATCATGTAAATATTTTAACCAATTATTTATTTCTTGATGATAAAATTCTATTTAATTTTTTTTTTTTTTAATTTTATTTAATGATAATAACTCTTTTTTTTTTATTCATTTAATCTTTCATTAAATAAAAACAGACAATAAATTACTGTTATTTATTTCATATTATAATTGTTTTTCCATTTAGAAAAATTAAATGAACTTTCTACACTAAACTTTGGAATTAAAATTTGAAGCTATTAATAGAAATTTGCATTTTTTAAAATTAATTAATATTATTAATTTTTTTTTTCTTTCAAAATTTTGATGAATTTTTCAAAATCTCACCTGACTAAAAACCTATCGATATAATTTTTTATCCAAATTTTATTTTTTTATTTCTAAAAGCGACAATCACAGTCTCAAAAAATGACTTTTAAGGCTATCCCTCAATTTTATCATTTTTTTACAGATCCACTATACAAAATATTTGTAACCCCCCTCCTTTCGTTGAAAGGAATAGTAAAAGTTTTTTGAATTTTTTTTAAAACTAAATTTGTCCTCGTCTTGGCATCTTCTTATTTGGCCCTCTCGAAATTTTATTTGACTTTTTTTTAAAGAGTTATTGACTCAAACCTTCCGAATTTGGAGGTCTTTTCATTGTTTAGTAAAAGGAAATATACAAATTTATTACACTCCTGATCATCAAAAAAAAAAATATTTATTTATTTATTAAAACAATTATCACTTTCAAGATTTATAGCTACCATATTAATTAAACACTCTCTTAGCTTTGGTAATTCTTCTTAATACGTAAAGTAAATAGACAAAAAAGACAATCCCTTCTTCGTAAAACCGTCTCAGTCATTTAAGGTTCGTTTACTTAAAAAGTATTATAAAGTCTTTTAAAAAAATTCACTAATATTAATCAAAAAATACTAAATACTACTCTTACTATTCTACTACATTTTCATTCTTTCGAATTAAAATTGGTAAAAAAATAATAAATTTCCTATTTTTATTTTGCAAGTGTCTTCGGCATCTGATACCAGAGAATCTATAATCTATTTATTTACGATATAATTATTAAGACATTTATTTATATCAATTGATATCAAAAAGATTTAGATGAATTTTCATTGGACTGCCTGGGATCCCATGACCTTTAAGGCAATCTCTTTTGGCAATGGCAATACCTTTAACGTGTCGACTACGGGTTTGAAACCAACCTACGTTCCAAGAACAGACCCATATTAAATTTTCTAAAATAGATATATTTATTTCTTTGTTAATATTATTTGCTGGATGATATACATGTATATTATTGGACCAAGAAATAAACAAGATAAAAAGAAGATAAAGATAAAAAAAATTGTAAAAATATTTTTATTTCAAATAAATGATGGATGTCTTTCGATATCAGTGACCTCTTTTATATGAGTTAACGCTATTATATTTAAAAAAAAATATTTTTAAGAGATAATAATTTTGTGTATTAAAAATATTTCCGTTTAGGTCAACAGATTGTCGTTTGTTAAGAAGTAAAATAAAATATAATATTATTTTAAAATCTCTAAATTCGGTTAGATATATAATTACGGTTTGTATCTAAAATAATTATTGCTAGCAGGGCATGATTAAATGCAACTGAGAGGAGCACAAATCATAGAAGGATGCCAAAGAGATGAAAAGTTAAAATTTCAAACAAAGTAAAAATTTAACATTCACAATATCTTCCTTCTTTAAAAATAAATGCCCCAAGTCGGGAATTTATCTCCGCTGGTGGATGAAAGGGATAGTTGTCTTATGGCCTAGAAAATTTTATATAAAGATATAATAATTATAGAAAGATTGCAGGTGAACTCTAAATCGCAAATGTGGCCTTCATTAAATATATGAATTTTACCATCCATCTACTTCTTTTAATTTATTATTGTACCTGTCCAACTTACGATTTTTCCTAAGCCACAAAAATCTTTTACAAATCAATTTCTTTTATAATTGTACCTTTTTTTCAATGGAGGAAGGAGCAGGCAGCCAGGTGAGAAGCCTCTACGATATTAAAACTCTCAAGTTTGAAAGCCGAACACTCAAGTTTTATATCGTAGAGGTTTCCCACCTGGCTGCCTGCTCCTTCCTCCATTATTAAACCACAGCCACCCTACTACTTCGCATATAATTCATCGAGCGGATCATACTGTAACTTTTTCCTTTTTAAATTTTCAACTTATTTAATCAATACGTGATATTAATCATTAAATTATTTTATTTTGTCGCTTTATAATTTTTAAAATATTATAAAAATTGATAAATTCATTTTAATGACAATTTCCACATTTTTAATAAATAAATAAAATATATTTATGTATAGATCAATTATACAGTTTGAAATAACTCTAGTTTGGGTTTTTCTAATGTTATTTAAACGTCAAAAAAAAAAAAAAAAAAAATACCTCTAAATTCTATTTTGATATAAGCCTATTAGAAATAACTTTCAAAACAATATTTATAATTTCCTATAAAATCTTTCTAAAAGTTTAATTCGGAACTTCGCACCATATTTATTCATGTTTAAATAACTTCACGGTTTGTTTATTGCATAGGTTTGATAACAAAATATAATTTTCAACTCAGTACGAAAATTTATTTTTGTTTTTCTCATATTTTATCAAAATAAATATTTATCAATTTTAACATTGAAAAGGATATAAAAATTATAGCTTTATTTTAAAACAGTTTCAAACTCATAGAAACAAAATGGCGCAAAACTTTTTTTTTGTAATCTTAAAAATCTATTGTGCTTTTCTAACCGATTGAAATGTTCGACGTCTGCTCATTTCTTTCAGTTTTGACTGATAAGCCGGACGGTTTCAAACGGTTCAAAACAAGCTGCGAACAATTTTAAAAAATTCGAAACATCTTGTTTCAAAATTTAAATTTATAAAAATACTGAACGAAATTATTGAAAACAAAAATTGTATTAAAAAAATATTTCCTAGCTATAAGTCCAGTTCTAATAAAATAAATAATTCTCTTAAAATATGTGTTCTGAATGATCTTATCTTTTAAGTTATTAAATATGTGTGTATGTGCTGTACATAGGTATGTATGTGATATATTTATTTATTTATTTTTGTATTTCTTATTAAATAAAAATGTAATTATCCCTTTTGTTATGCTCTTTTAATATTCCCTAAAAATATATATATATATTGTTAATAGAAAATAATTTCTAGTCGAAAAGATATCTCGTTATAAACCCATTTCTCTTTATTTGGTTATTTATAAATTTAATTACGAATCATATTTTTTTTGTTTAGCCTGACCTAAAAACCATGATTCAAAGTTCATTAAATATTAAGCGGAAGCAATGTTTTCAATATTTGATGATAAATGAAATATTTTCAATTCTTTATGATTATAATATTGTTAATATTTCATGAATATATTCTTGTTTTGGGGTGATGAATAATTATTAGTCTTTTATTTTAAATTTTAATAGCCAATGTTTATTAAAAATTCCATTTATGATAAGGTTGAAATCAGATTTCATTTTAATAACTTTCTATTATGATTTCAGTATTATTTAGTAATAATTTAAATAATCCAGTTTTAATTTTTTTTTATGTAATTTTTTGTCCAAGGAAAAAACATCGAATTGACATTGATAAATTATTGTGTAATTCTAAGAAAATCGTTCTCTATTTTATAGATGCCTGAATTGTCGGTGTTTATTAAGGTAAATTAGGGATTGACTTGGGAAAATAATATAAATCATTCTTTTATATATAACAGTCTAATGATAAATTAAGGGAAAATTTTTCTGTTTTTAAAAACAAATTTCAATGTCATCGGAGTTAATGAGGTGAAACTTAATACATTTTATGAATTTAGAAAATAAATTTTTTGGAAAGGCGAAAAATGAATACAAAAAATTTTTTGTGAGTATATTTTTGCTGGAGGATCAAACAGCCCATGGCCTCCGGGAGTCGAACCCATGATATCCAGCCTATATAGGTGTGTTCAAGCGTCCGGTGATCTGGTGCACAGGTATCCCATCCCACCGATGATCCTGAGTATTCATAAAAAATTTAATTAAGCATTTTCTTGTCCGTAATTCGGGGTCGGCATAAAAATTCAGACTATAAAATTGTCACGCAATCCATATGTCCAAAGCATATATCATTTATAAATATTCAAATTTCATATTTTATTTTTACTCCTGAGATACTTGATACAGACATTTTAGAGTCGATAATAAATATTCCTTTTTATTATAGGTATATCATTTCAATTATAGAACTGCTGATATGCCGCCTTTGCCCTCTAATAAATATGGGAGCAGATTATATCTTCATTCTTCCCTATAGGAAATGTTTTTTTCTACATTTAAATATTAAATTTTATATTATTAAATGAATGAAATGTTTGACTCACTTTCCCACCAGGTGGGGGGTTTTTTTTTGAAAGGTTAAATTAAAAAAGGTATGCTTGTACTTATATAAAATTCTCAATGATAAATAGAAAATTTTATCAATAACTTTTCGTTTTAATTTTGGATGATAATGGAAGAGTCTCACAACTTGAATTATTTCTTTAGACTTCATATATGAGTAATTTATTCAGATAAAATAAACAAACCTCTTTTTCCGTATCCCTTCTACTCAAACTTATTTATAAACATTTTGGCCTTTAGAAGAATATCTTCAGACCATTATATAATAGATTTCTATTACTATCTCTTATGAGTTTTAATTTTAAAAAAGGCCCAGAGATGAAAGAAGCTGTTTATTTTATAATCGTATATTCATTGCCGGTTTTACCATTAGGAGACCATAAGTGACCGCCAGAAAATAGGGCTTTTTTCGAACGGACGAAAATGCAATTTTAATATTGTTTTTAACTAAAAAAAACAACAACTTTTATTTCAAATTTGTTTATATATGACTTTTTTTTCTCATTTGTGGCTACTGGCCGGACGCCATTTTGCTAGTTTTATATTATTATATAATTATATATGGCTGTTTTTGTTGGCCATGTGCGTATATATAAGGATTCGATAAGGTAAGACATGAATTTGCCTACACCGGCCCTATTTTAGACTATGTATGAAGAGAACAATGAATAAATAGATAATTGCATAACTCAAAAGTTAAAGGAATTAAAAAAATATATGAAGTATTAACTACCAATTCATTATTTTACAATTTTTGCTTTTATTCCAAAGTAAAACGAATTTCTTTGATCCTGCTTGATATATTAATTCATTTATTTTAGTCCATTGGGATGTGAGGAGGCTGAATTTTCATGTAAAATTTTTCTTTGAATTAAATAAAATTGTATTAATATTAATATCTCATTATTCTAACAGTGGCATTAAATAAAGTTTGCTAGGTCGAAAGGTCGACAGTTAAACAGGTGAACCCTCGGATATTAATAATATTAGATGTCAAATTCCTAACATATACATACATATAGCCTACCCTCTCTTTAAATGTGAATAGCACAAATGAACATGATCAATTAGATTTTCAAAGTCAGTAGATTGGTTCATATAAATACTCGAAATTTCGCGCAGCCCTTACAAGCACGGATTAAATTACATGAGAAATCCAGCATTGATTTATAATATATGCATATATTAATATAATTATAAATGCAGTATGTATGAGGAATGATATTCAAAATATTTAACTTCAAATTTGGAAATTTATAGGCATAGTGAGTTTCAAAAGAAAAGTTTACCTGTTAATTTTTGAATATATGAAAACTTTAATTTTAAAAAGAATATAAAACATTTTTGTGTTTTGTGTCTAGAAATACTTTTTTAAAAAGAATAAACTAATTATATATAGAAAATCATAAGGTAAGCCTTTCTCTTGAAACTCACTATACACATATTAATATATAAATAAACTATGCATAGCCTAATACAAAATGACATTTAATTGTCTCGTTGAAGGTTATAATTTATGATTCGATGTTTGAAAAGATTGTGAATCCAAAAATAACAAGTTTTTTCATCAAATATTTGTATAATTAAACAAATCCTCCAAGTTGAATTTATTAGATTTCACTAAGATATTGCATCCCAACTTATTGGAATTGTAGTGCTAAGCCATCTTGATGAAGAGACTTAAAGAAATATTCTCTCTCAATGACATACTCTTCAACATTAATTTGCCTCTTGTGTGAAATTTAATAAAAAAATTATTTAAACATTATATGTAGCCAAAAAATTATGTATATCTTGACGCCAATTATTTTACACTCTGGCAACCCATTAACACCGTCCTAAATGATATAAAGCAACACTCTGTAAAATTAAATTATTAATTAAGGATAAAATCATTAATTTATGATCAAATGTTTTGCATGCAGACCAAAACTCGCAAATGTAATTAATTCCTTTTGTCTAAATACAAGTATATTTATACATATTGACATTTAATAAAGAATCATCAAAGGAAGTTAGAATGGGAGGAGGGGAGGGAGAGGGGCGGGTTAAGCATTCCAAATGAGCTTAATAGTCATCATCCCCTTCCCTCTGGAGAATGTTCTCCTAGCCTTGTTTCGCTTATGAATATAGATATCCAGGATAATACCCGTGCCTGTTATGAGTGATTGTATTATCTCTTGAATAGAGAGTTGTATCAGAGCAAATAAACGATGCTACCATAGAGAATGGAGTAGACCTCAGGACCGAATTCCAAAATAGCCTCAGGTATGATCTCCGATTGCCTGACGTGTGTGCATAACGATCCGACATTATTGTTGTCTTATCTTTGTCCCTATTAATATATTTAATTTTGCAGCTGCGATTAGAAATAATTTTATTTGTAATTTTGATTATTAGCTATACCAAAAGATTTATTAGCAATAAAAAATGGTTAAAATAAGGCCTCTAATATGCCGTAAAATATCCCGAAAAATTTTTAAAATATATATATTTCATTTCATTTTTCATCTACCTAAAATTTGGAAAATAAAAAAAATTCATTAATTTTAAAAACGTGTATTTCCGTTGAAATCTCGACCGATTTTTTTCCACTGGGTATACTTTCTCATTATATATTTCATATATAGGTAAGAGAAAGTACAATAAAATAATGCTAAATTAGAGTATTGGTAAAAATCAAAATTTATTATTTTTAGCAAATATACAAAATAAAATTTAACAAATAAGATCCTTATGATTGGATTCTTAAAAAATATTCAATTATTATTTCTCAAAACTTCAGCAAGAAAAAAAAAATATGCATTTGCATATATTTATCATATACTCGTATTATATTATGTCCGCATCTAGTGAGGAATTTTTTTTTAGTAACCTTTAAGAATGAAATATCAGTTCAATAAAAATCATTTGGATATTTTCTCCTCCTGCCGAAAATTTTTCTTCAATTTTTTTTTTTTATTTTGTTTAACTCTTTAAGTTATTGAAAACCATCGTGAAATTCTATGTCGATATCAGGCAATGCGCTGAGAGCCTAGAGTAGACCTCTAACTCATAGAGTTGTTTGAGAAGTCCTGAGGTAGAATTTAAGGTTTAAATGAATTT
>JAAAKE020084135.1:768-45080 GCA_010014785.2 Anisolabis maritima | reverse complement strand
ATTTTGAATTTTGCGCTTGCAATTTTTAATAATTTTTTCTTCTTTATTCGTTATTTTTTATTAAATAAAGATATTTACTGCTTGATATTGATTGAATTTAATGAGAAATTAAATAATCTAACCACTACATCCTTGTTTCGAACATAAATTGTCATCAAATTAAAGAAAATTCCTACTTGTGTTGAGACATTTTGTCTATTCTTTTTTATTTATTTGATTAATATATTATTTCTATCTATTAAGTACTTTCCCATTTCATACGCTATTCCTACGAAATTTCGCTTTAATCAACCCAATAATAACAGTCTGTTTTTATTCATGGATGGCAATGCGACATTGCCATTTAGAAATCGGCCGCTATAAATCAGCTGCTAACTTCACCGTGCTATGTGGAGGCCCATTCCACGTTACTTGTCAAGAAAAATGTATTATCATTTATTTAATGAAAATCCCACTTCTCTTTGAAATATTAGTTCTTTATCCTTCCAAATATGTATTTATTATAATTAAAATATAATTAGGGTAAGCAAAAGAAAAATAATTCCAATATGGCACCGACAATACGTCAACGAATGCAAGCGAGTGAGAAAAAACGGGAAATTAAAAAGCTACCAATGAAAAAACCACCTGTTATTAATAACAAGTAATAATATATTTATTTCTTTTATTAAATAAATTCTCAAACATTTATGTTAATATGCATCTTTTTCATTCAGGATTAGCGATGAAATTTTAACAACTTTAAATCCGTTAACGATAGGTCTGGTTTACCCAAGTGGAGAGACGGCATTCAAAGCTTTGCTCTCTGCACGATTTTGTGCTGCTATTTGGAGTCATATTACCGATTGTGATGAAACTTTCAATTATTGGGAACCGGTAAGAAATCATCTGACTTGACAGGTGTCAACATATTTGTCGCAGCCTGAAGCTTTTTTCCTCAATTACTTTATATTAAAGAAAAATTTATTATAAAATTAGATTTTTATAAAGAATTTGATATAAACTGCTCAAGCTGTATGCTCAAAGAATATATTTAAGCTTTCAAATGTCAATTTAATTAATTTTTTGTACAGATTCATCTAAAGGCAATGGTAGGCCAAATTAAAACGAACTAACCATATATATATATTCACTACACTTCCCAGCAGTTAGGTTTTTTAGCCTCAACAGTACCATTATCACAAATCATTTCCCAGCATTACCTAAACATTTTGCAGAAGCGCCAAAATGATCTGATTGTTGTTTTAGAGTTCTAGAAAGGGACACAATTTTACTATCTCAAAATTTTATTATTTTTGAAAAGAATGTAAAAATTTTTGGTGTCTTTATTGTTTTGAAATTTTAAATTTCCGCCAAAAAACTTTGAATCTTTCAATAATAATAATTCTAGAAAATATATGAAGAATAGAATGACATTGAAATATCCTCGTAAAGGGCCTTTGCTCATGATATATTTAAATTTTTAATAAATGAATTTTTTTTATATTAAAGCAAAACTATATCTTTTTCAGAGTCATTATCTTCTATTTGGTCAAGGATTACAAACTTGGGAATATAGTCCTGATTATGCCTTAAGATCCTATACTTATTTGTTACTCCATGCTGTTCCTGGTTGGCTTTATCATCGCTTTTTACAACCAAATAGAGTACTTATTTTTTACTTTTTAAGATGTTTACTTGGACTTACTTGTGCTTTTTGTGAGGTGTATTTTTACAAGTAAGTAATTTATTGTAATTTCTTATTTATACTGATTTTTAATGGGTTTTAGATAAATTTCTAGCATATAAACATATAAAAGATAGTGTTGGTCCAATTTATTTTCAGACAGTGCCACTATTTTGATAATGGTCTTGGAAAAAAAACCCAATCTAAACATAAACCAATAAAATTTCATTTTATAGGAATCATTTAAACTTTTTGGAGGGGAATGAGTAAACTATTTTCTAAATGTTCAAATCTTTTATTAAAAGAAAATGGGAAAGACTACATTAGTGTTTGGGTTGTTGGCAGGTCGAGAGGTGGGAAGTCCAAATGAGGCTATTTTCTCTACTACCTTTCCATTATCAAATTTCTCAATGAATTTTATTCATTTCAGGGCAGTCTGTCGTGAATTCGGTGTACAAATTGGTCGACTTTTATTGGCTTTTTTAGTCTTCAGCGCTGGCATGTTCATTTCAGCCACTGCATTTCTTCCCTCATCTTTCTCAATGTATGTATATTTTTCTAATTTTATTATTTATATATAAGAAGTAGTAAGAATAGTTGAGTTGTTAATTTTCAAGGGGAAAAAAAGAAGACACAGTAGAGACTTATATCTAATAAGAAATCTTGAACAACTCGTCAATTAAAAATTTACTTAAAATTTTTCTTTTATAGGTATATGACTTTACTCTCTCTTGGTGCTTGGTATCATCGAAAATATGAACTTGCCATTTTTGCTACTGCTCTTTCAACATTCCTAAGTTGGCCTTTTGCAGCTCTCATTGGGTATGCTCAACTCGTTTTCTAATATTCTAATTCTAATATTTTATAATAATCTATATCCTATTTTCACAGGTTACCTATAGCTTTAGATCTTCTTTTCCGAAGAAAAGAATTTTACAGATTTATAAAATGGTCTTTTATTTCTCTTGTGGTTATTGTTGTAAGTATTTCTAGAAATGGGAACGAATTCAAAAAATGTTGAATCAAATTTTGAAAAGCCTTCATTGTATATATTTTTTCTGACCAGGATTTTGTTTGACTTAATTCTTTATTCAATTGTTCGTTCCAGTCTTGAAATTTTGTCAAGATCCAAAAGATTCTCATAAGATTCAAGAAATTCAAAAATTTCCAAAGATTCGTCCCATCCCTAATTTTAACTAGACTAATTTTTTCATTAAAACTTATGATATTATATATATGTATATATTATTTTTAGACGCCAATGGTAAAGATTGATTCTGATTATTTTGGAAAATTAGTCATTGCTCCATGGAACATCGTCCGTTATAATGTGTTCACTTCTCATGGACCTGACATCTATGGCACAGAACCATGGACCTTTTATTTAATAAATGGTTTTCTCAATTTTAATTTTGTGTTTTTTGCGGCACTAGCCACACCACTTGTTTTAGTAAGTAATTTGATTTCTCTAATAAAATATTCTTTAATCTAAGAAATACAAATACACCTCTTAATGAGTTGAGTTGGGAATTACTTACACTAAATGTCATCTCTAGCTTTAATTATCAGTGTTTTTTTCATTTATTTCAATGTTGACATTTATTAATAGAAAAGGCGTTTTTAAAAAAAAAAAATATATACACTTACCTTAAAAAAAAATATATATATATACACTTACCATACTAAGAATACAGCGATTTAGCAGAACACACATTTATTAATGGATTTTATGATGTTAATTTCAACCAAGTTGGTATTCTTCACAAAGAAAATAACTTGAAAAAACACTTTATTCTGGAAAGTATCAGTAAACCATAAAAGTGAATGCAGTTATTGCAATAACCATATGCCATCTGTCAATTTGGAAATACCTACACAAATGATGCATCACTAAATTTTACTAGTTGGTTTTAAATTTTAAAGAAATCAATATATATATTCTACACTAAATAATTTATTTCTCTAACTGTATTGTATACTATCATAGTAAAATATAAGGGATGCGCCACCTCCAAAGGATCCCTTTAATTCAAGCCACTGCTAAATATCTTTTACTTAATAAAATTTTCTTACCTTGAGGATATATTGGGGATTACCAAAAAAATAATACATAGCCTGAGTCTGAAGTTCAAATTTTGGGATAAATTTTCTTTCTTCAAAGCTTAGTCTACTCTCCCCATTAAAAGTAATTGAACAATGTATCTTTTGTTTCGTCTTAATTGATATTTAGGAGAGCTTCATGAAATCACATCTTAAAATTTCATAATGTTTTACTTATTATTACCTATGTATTTTTGGATTTTATGTAGATCTAATTATTCATTAAGGCGAAACCAAATATTGTTTGTCCAATTACTTTGGAGGTGGATAGTATTTACAGCCAATATTTCATATTCGCTAAACCTGAATAATAATGTAAGTTAACTGACTTTAGCTGTTTAAGCTTGTATTCGTTTTTTGACCTCCACACACTCACATACAGGAAAAGATAGTGATGGAAAGATTGAAAAACATTCATTAGGCTTTATTTTTCTCTTTGGTTGTATTATTATTTTATAAACCTTTGTGCACGTATTAAAGGAAGATATCAATAGGATTATAGATTTATTTTTTTTATTAGTAATTTGTTTTGTTTTATTTTCTTTTCTTTTTCAGTGGTTGGTTGCTACTTTTGTTCCTCTCAATCACCGAAATCCTGCTTGCCTTCCATATACCCTTTCAATTTTGCCTCTATTTTTATGGTGTGCTGTCTTCTTCGCTCAACCTCATAAAGAAGAACGATTTTTATTTCCCATTTATCCTCTTGTTTGTCTCTGCGGTGCAATTACTGTTGATGCTTGTCAGAAACTCTGGTATTGGCTACGTTATCAAGATGGTGCTCGAGGAAGTCACTATCTACATTATACAACGACCATTATGTATGTTGCTATTGGTGTTTGTTCATTACTTGGTGTTGCAAGAATTCTCGCCCTTTACAATGGTCAGTTTCTTTTCTTCTAAAATGAAATCAGTAGCAAATCCATATATTACATTTATCTTTTAGAAGATACGTCTTCCTAGCTCATAGTACTATTAAATTATGAAAAGGATCGGGTATATATTGTTTTTTAACCTTATTTTCTATATATATTTTCTTTACTTTTTCTTTTAAATTTGGGATTATTTTTAAAAATAAAAAAATAAGTTTTAAAGAAATTTTAATCTCTTCCTAAAATATTTAAATTAAAAAAATTTAAAAAATTCAAACGAATTTTCTGATAAAATTTACCATTTTTTAGGTTACCATGCTCCTTTGGATCTTTTTATGGAACTTGGAAATGTTACAACAGATTCGAACAGTCATCGAAATGATCCTATCAATGTTTGCATTGGCAAGGAATGGCATCGATTTCCATCTAGTTTCTTCCTGCCCGACAATCGATGGTTTCTACGCTTTATACAATCTGATTTTAAAGGACAACTACCTAAATATTATTCGCCGTATGAAAATGCAACCTCCGTCTCACCAAGTTATATGAATGATATGAATAAAGAAGAATTAGATCGATATGTAAGTGTTATTAGATTTTAACAATAAAACTACTAATTGATGACTCGTCACTGTTCGACAAGTGCGAGAAAATTAATATAACTTGGGAGATTTTTTATTTTAAATTTCATATTTTAAATAATTGTTTTGAATCAATCCATAATTTGGCTGGCTAATATTGGTAAATAGCTAATCTAGGCAGTGGCATTGCATGATTAGCATTACTTGAAAAGTTTTTCCTAATTTAAATGGGTTGATTTCTATTTGCCATTTATTTTTATATAAATCAACTAAATGATTAACCTCTTTTGTCTATTAGCAATGCATTACACCAACCTACAATTCAGATCAGTCTACATTTAAAAAGTCACTTCTAATAGGAGTATATCTAGGGGAAGTATTTTATTTAAAAAAAAAATATTAAATACAAAATTTCTATTAATATAAAAATTTTAGAAATAAAGAAATAGAATTACACAAAGAAATAATATTTTTTTATTTTAAATTATATTAGAATACAATTACACCCTTGTGTGTTTAAATATTTTATTGCAAACAGTTGTTTACAAATATATGACAGTTTGACAATCTTTTGAGCTCGAGTTTCAAAAAACAATACAATCTAGGGAGGAAATAGTGGATTTAGTTCTTCTAATTGCTAAAAAATAGAGAAATCTTACAATTAACATTTTAAAACGTGTTTAGATCTTGGAAAGAGTTTGTAAAATGACTTTAGCAACTGAAAATGATTTAAAAAAATTACATTTATTTATTTAACAGCCTTAGTATAATTTGGACAAAAACCATCTTTGTAGCTTGTTCAAAAATAAAAGACTAATTTAATAATAAAAATTTCATTTTTTTTCAGTTTGATATCGAAAAATGCCATTTTATGGTTGATTTAGACACCAGACGAGAAACATTTTTGGAACCAAATTATTCTGAACAAAAAGATAAATGGAAGATTATTAAATCAATTCCATTTCTGGATTCATCAAAGTAAGTGAATTTTTTTAACCCTTAAAAATTTATATTTTTATTTTTTTGATATATTCTATTTTGTTTTTAGCTCAAATCAATTTTTCCGAGCGTTTTATATACCAATAATATCAGATAACTACTGTAACTACATTCCATATAATCTTCTAAAAGCAATTAGACAAAAAACAAAATTCCCTAAAAAATAACTAAGAGTTGGTTAAAGGAAATTTTGTTAAATAAGTAACTTATAAGCAATTAAGAAGTACGGATTTATTTAACAAAAAATGTGATGTGAAAATAGGGTTACCAGATGGTATTCAAAAGGAGGACAAATAATTTTCCAATAAAATTCCCTATCCTCGCTCCAATCAACTACATATGATACAATCAAAAGCAATAAGTTATACTAGAAAGATTTTTAAAAGGACAACTTATATAACTATCAGGAGAGGTTTTTAATAAATGCGTCAAGGAGTACGCCCCTCTAGGAAGACATTAAATTAATATTAATCTTAAAGATTTTAAGTCCATTATATATATTTATGAAAGTGAATTATGTTCTCAAGTCAAGTACAAATAAATTATAAATATATGTGGATAAATATTAATTAATAATTTGACTTAAGACCACAAACCGCTACTTATTTAACAGTTATTTTATATTTATAGAGTGGAACCAATCCCAAATTTTCAGGAATCGGAATACTAAGACGTCCTCGAATCTTAAGAATTCTTCATATAAAAAAGTAAAGAAAGTTCTTATTTTCAAATGTTTATTTGAATTAAAATAATTAATATTAATTAATTAATTTAGTAAATGGACCGTAATTGAAATTGAACAAATTCTGTTTTTATTTTTTTATTATATATATTTTAAACGTTGAACGTTATTGGAGACACTGGCATAGGAAAGGGGAGAATTTTATTTATTCTTTTACATCTTACTAATCAATTTCCTTTAATAAAAAAATTAAACACTTGAGGTTTGGAACTATCTCCCTTTTTACCTCATCTTATATATATAGGCTACAAAAAATTATACGCTCCCATAATTTTTGAATTAATACCCACTGACTGGAGTTAAAACTAATATTTATATTTTAAATTGGAACAAATTTATATTATTTATTTGTGTATCATATTTATACAATAGAAAATTTTTTAAAGGCTTGACAGAAAATCTTGTTTTATATTGATAATGTCCTCATTGCCTTGCGTTCAAACCTCTCTTCCTTAAAATAGCAATTTTCATTTTACAAGTCCCCTAATTAGAGTAAATTGTCCCCTTTTTCATATTTTCATCTGGCAACCCTTTGTGAGAATAACAGATAATTTTAGATCATCATAATTATTTATTTTTTAATAACTTACATACTCCAGTGAATAACAATTTTGTTTTTTAAAGGGCCAATAACGATCTGGAGTTATATACTAGTCAAAATGTGCTCACATTATAACTAAATGTCCAAAATGTACAATAATTTTTACCAGACAATATGTAATAATATATAATATAATAATAAATATATATTATATCTAGGTTTTTAAATTAATTTCTTTTTTTCAAATTATAATCAAGTCAACTTTGGAAATCCAGAAATCTTATCTCCACTTGAAAATTGAAACCTTTTCTTTTATGTCTACATTTAAATAAGATACAATTACCAAATTTTGATGAAATATTAATATATATATATATTTAAATTTTATCAAAAAGAGCACTATAGATATATTAATTTATAAATATAAGATTTTTTGGATTTTTCTGGGACCCTCTTCCCTCTATGTTCTGGTGATTTTTTCCACCTCCTGTGGCTATTAAGATTAAGATTAAGATCTACCAAATTTTTTATATAAAAGTTTTTTTTTATTATAATATGATTTATATTTTTTTCTTGGTGCCCTTGGAAGAAGAACTTGTCAAGGCATTTATTCATAAAAATACAATTATATTTTTAAAAATTTTTTTAATTAAAAAAAAATTGTAGAGCTTGTCTTACTACTGCTGCTATCTAGCGGTGAATCCTACAACCTTGCGGACCTATTATAAAAGGTGAGGAGAAATTAAAAAATATTTTATTCGTTATATTATTTAAAACCATTACATTTAATTAAATTATTACTTTTAAAGTTTATATAAATTAAAAATTATTTATTGATGCCATAATTTGATTAATGTAGTTCTTAACTCATTATTTCAACTTCGAATTTAGCGCCTGGATCAAAAAATATTTCTCACAAAAGTTAATTAATTTTACATTTATATTTGAGAAGTAATTTGATTTATTAAATTATAAATTAAAATTTATATTTTTTTATTGAAAGGAAGAAGATACATTTTTTTACTTGGATAATTTGGCAACTAATTTGACCATTGTTGTCATTTTGGAAATTAACTAACTTATTATTTTTATAGCTTTTTCTATTTTACTAATTTATATGAAATTTGTTTCCTCAACATTGATTGGAATTTATATAAGAAATTTCTTTGCAATATTACGTTTATTGACAACAAAGGCAGCCGGTAAAGATTTCTAAAGGTGTTTCCAGAGGATCAGAGCTCATGTGTGTCATTTAGAACAAAAACAAAATTTAAAATATTTTTTGAAATCTAAAACTGATTTTTCTTAAGATTTTTGTTTTTAGATCTGGATGGAGGTCTGCATTGTCCCGCTACTCAATTTTTTCCCCGCAATTTTTTGTTTCCAAATAAGCCGCCTTGAAAAAGGAATAATAATAATAATAATTTGTAAAGTAAAGCCACAAAGACAATAAAATAAAAAAGAATTTATAATTGTTTGATTATTTACATTTAAATAATGCTTGAAACAAAATTGAGGTAAGAGAAAAATTGTGTGCTCTGGCTCCCAGGTTTTCTTTCTATTTAAATAAAATTGGAATGCAGGGAATTGTCCTCCCTCCAAATTGTAATTTCCCAAAAGGGAAATTGCCCTCTTAAGTGAGATCCTAAGAATCCGCCTCTTCCCTAAAATTATTCCATTTGCCAATTTTAAAAGTTGAACCTCAAAAAAAAGGAGTGCTCTGCAGTGTAGATGAGCATTTGCACAAGCCGCCAGTGATTGACAATATTTTATTTTATTTTTCTTTTTAAAAATGTTTTACTTAACTAATATAAACAAAACAGAAAAAAAGTTTTACTCTTCAATTTTTATTCTGCATATTTCAGTAACCCAACTGAAATTCTTAAACTCGTAACAAGTGCTAAGTTTATAGGGTGTAAACCACGGGAGAACGTGGGCTCAACTCCTGCGAGTGCCTTATTTTTTTAAGTTTAAGTTTGAATAACTTAATATCGCGAAGTACATTTTTGAGTAGTTATAGAACAATTTTTATAAAATTCTTATTTACAAATATTTTCACTCTCAAAAAATACTTTTTTGTTGAAAGGTCGATAGGTTCTTAACATCTCCATCCAATAATCCCTTTTCACACAATATTTTTATCAACTTTTTATTTAAGAGGAAAGGAAGGAGGGAACGACAATGGTATCATTGGGAGAACTACTTAATAAAATCTAAGGAGGTCAATATTTGATTTAAAAGAAAATTTTTTGGATAAAAAAAGATTGCTTTGTATTCCTTGAAGGGGTGGATAATTGATCCTACTCCCTCACATTATTTATCTAATGATTTTGCATCCCTCGCCTTTATAATAAATTCCAAAATTTTTTACTACATATTTCAACCATTTTGATTACATAGACCACAAATATTTTTTTTTATACGTTATTTTTACTGCATATTTCAACCATTTTGATTACATAGACCACAAATATTTTTTTATACGTTATAAACATTATAAAATTTCTTTCTCTTATAGTATCCAAACTTTTTTTTTTTTGATAAATATAGTTAAAAAAATCACATTTTTAAAAAGTTTCACAGTTAAAATATTTTAGATAGTGATATTCTTCTTTAAAAAAATGAGGATGCTGCGAGGAGCAACTCACGTCCCAAAAGATACAGTTATACCTATCGTTCTCTTTCTTCCTTTTTTTCTTTCATTCCGTCTTCTCTTTTCTCTGCATTCGTTTTGAATCTTCTCACATCGTTACTCTGTTTACTTTGTTTATACCGTTATACTAGCGAAAGTAATATTACTATATTCCTGATTAAATAAAAATATACATACTCTATTAGTATTTAGGAATTTTTTTAATGAAACTTTATTTACTTTAATAAATTTAATTTTCTTTTTCTTTTTTATCTTCTAAAGACCAATATTTGAACAACAAATCATTGAACATGACCCAAATAAAAATGAAGATTCTTGTTTTATTTCAGTAAATTAAATGAAAAAACCTAAAAAAAAAAAAAAAATTTGATTAAAATTACTGTTTGTCAACGAAATAATTCTTCTCTTCACTTCCTTAAAAATACTACTATATTCATCCCCAGTTAAAAAAAATGCTTTATTCGAATTAATACTACTATAATTTTTTTTTCAAATATTTTCTTTTTCATTAAATATGGATTTAATAAGAATTCTACAAAGTTTTCATATTTCTCTAGCTCACAGATATCATCAAACCTCTCGTATCTTGTTGGTCTCTTCCATTTTTTTAATTGGTTGAATTTTTGTTTGATTCTTGTTTTTAAATTAATTTCCTATTTTTTGAAAAAGGATTATTTCAACTTGAACTGAAAAGTTATTTTCAGAAATCGTGAGGTTTAAATAAATTCTGAAAAAAGCTCTAGAATTCTAGTTTACTTATTTTATAAAAATCAACATTTCGGGAAAATGAATATGGAGAAAACGAGTTACCCGAGTTAAGACTGGCATTTATTTTAATCCTTCTATCAGTCTCCACCCCTCCCCCACACTTGCCAACCCCTCTCTTCCCATAATTCTGAACAGGCATCGTAAATCAATTGCAAAATATCTTTTTAATTTGTTATTTATTGTTTGTTTATTATTTAAAATTAAGTAATATTTTCCTTTTTTCAAATTTATCACTTAGTGAATTATCTATTTTTTCTATTTTGAAATTGTAAATCAATTTTGGGTAGACAAATTTCCTATATTTCCTATTATATTCATATTACAATTTCCATGTAATGATTATTTTTGAATTTGTGGATTTGTTTCTCTTTAGGTTCACTGATTATCAATCTACCTGGTGGTATCTGTTTTTTTTTTCTAGCAACTCCTCTCGAAGTCGATTGGAGCCGTTGCCCTAGATGCAACAAGTTAGAGTCTCGACCTTGGGCGTCAATTCTGGGTCAAGAAACAAGGTCAACTCGATGCCGATGGCCGCTGGCTTCTGGCTGCTGCACACCACAGACATCCATCCTTCCCTCTAACTCCAACTCTTAACTAAATATAATAATCATTCATCATCCCATCATATCAGCACGAAAGAAAGAATCCTCATGTCATTTTGATCTTCTTCTTCATCAAACACATTTATCTCCAGCTGCAAAACTAAAACGGTTAGCAACTTTCTTATCTTAACATGATTAATTCACATAAAAATAAATAAAAAATAAATTAAAAAACAAAATGTTGTGGCCTCTACATAATCGACATCTCCTGAAAAAATATATATAACTTTTCACAGTCTTTAATCATTTGTTACAGAGAAATCTAAAGGATGAATGAATCTGGTACCAAAAAAGAGTGAGATGCCTGAAGCTTCAATTGTCTATAAAATTTCATAAAAATTCAACCGAATTTTTTCTATGCGAGTCCAAAGATGTACCTACAGACATGATAAAAGATTCTATTCATTTTATAAATTCGCTGAAAAAAATAGAAAAGTCAAAATTTGTGTATTATATAGCCTTCTCTAATATATTCAGAAGAAACAGGTATCTATCTAATTTTCAAATCTTTTCCTTCAGAATCTCTTAATTAAAAAGTCCCAATGTTAGTATTTATGTTTTATGAAATCTTGCACAATTCTTGCCATCTATTTGGTTGTTGCAAAAATAATGTCCGTTTTTGTTATGTTAAACTTTAATGCATTTTTTACTAATAAAGTTTTGCAAAAATGTTGTCAAGTTATATATTATTTTAAAGGGCATTACCTGCCCTATCTATCTGTGCTAAAAGTTTTACTTTTAACCACACTTGACAAAAGTTGTTTATCATTTTGTTACAGATGGAAAAATCAGAAATTCGCGCAATTTTTTTGTATAAATTCAAATTAGGCACCTGAGCGGCAGAGACGAGCCGAAAAGTTATCCAGCCTTTTGGTGAGGATACTGCTAATGAAAGAACTGTACATCGTTGGTTCGAAAAATTTCGGTACGGTGAAGAAAGCTTCCTGGACGAGGAGGGTCTGGGTCGGCCAGGCGCTGTCGATAATGAACAACTGAGCAAATTGTTGAAGTTGACCCTTTGAAAACGACTCGAGAACTTGCAGAAAAGCTGCAAGTTCACTATTCGACTATTGATCGCCATTTCCATGAGCTGGGAAAAGTGAAAAAGCTCGACAATGGGTTCCACATGAACTGACAGAAATGAACAAAAATCGTCGTTTTGAAATTTGCTCTTCCCTTCTTTTGCGCAACAAATCCATTTATAACCTGGGATGAGAAATGGGTGCTCTACGATAACAGAAAATGTTCGGGTCAATAGTTGGGCAAAGATGAAAAGCCGAAACACTTTCCTAAGCCGAATTTGCACCCGAAAAAGATCATGTTGACTGTATGTATGTGGTCATGTGCAAGCTTAATCCACTATAACCTCTTAAAACCGGGTAAAACAATAACTGCCGAGAAGTACTATAGAGAAATCGATGAAATACACCAGCTTTTTCAAAATCAGTGATAACCAGAAAAGGACCGATTCTTCTTCATGATAACGCACGCCCACATGTTGCACGGGTCACCCTGCAAAAATTGAACGAACTTGGATACGAAAGTCTGCCTCATCCGCCCTATTCGCCAGATTCGCTCTCCCTCTTCATTTCTCCGCACATTTAACGAACTTTCTAGTTGGGAAACTGTTTAAATACCACACCAATGCCGAAATTGCGTTTAAAGATTTCATCGAATCTAGAGAACCGGACTTATTAATAAGCTCTTACCGTACTTATTAATAAGGTCTTATCACGTTGGCAAAAGTATATAGATCAAAACGGTTCTTACTTATTAAATTAAAACGGTTAAGTAGAACTGGAGATTTTTGTGTTTAAAGTTTTGCATTAAAAACGGACATTATTTTTGCAACAACCAAATATTTTTTCTTCATGGCCCTATGCTATAAATCGAAATATTATTTTTATGATATCTTGATCAGACTAAATATTTTCTTTAATTCATTCAACCATCTTGAAAACATTTAAGATTGGATTTGTTATTTTTCTTAGCTATTAGGAATATTTTCAAAACGATATTAATATTTTATTTGGTTTGCTAATAGATTTACAAATTAAGATTTAATCGATTGTTTTCAATAGAATAATGTGATTGTCCTTGCAATTATTTTTAGTGTAATATTTAATTATAAAAAACAAAATTTTTTCAAATTAAAATTAAAATTACTTTTTGCTCTTAAAAATCTATTCAACTCATATAGGATAGAAGCAGAGATGAAGTGCCAAGAAACTTTTTTTTAAGTAGACCCATTTTTGTTAAATGCCCGAATTTTTAGATTGTTCGATCTTCTTCTTCTCCTTATTAATAGTTGAAGATTAAAAATATAAATTGTTTGGAATGTTTATTAGGAAATAAGTCTAATGAATGAGAGGCTGAATGAAAATGGCCTTGTAATCAAAGGTACGAATAAAATCCAGAAGTATGAATATGTTATTAAAGTTAAGGTCATTAGCGAAGCAAAAGGAAAAACAAAAATATTTTTTCTTCTTTTATTTTGATGTTTCCGAAAAAAATATTTTTGAAAAATTAAAATAATAATTTGCAAAATAATATTAATTACTGTTGAATCCATTTTTTTGTCATGTTTAAATAAACTTGATTTTTGAAATTATCCTGGAAGCTTGAAAAGAAATTTATTTATTTATCACTTTTGAATGTGTTAATATAAGACTATTATTACAGATAATACAAATGACTAATTCCTTCGCGACTCTTAAGGAACCCATAAAGTCATAAAAAAAAACGTTGAATAACTAATATCCATCAATCTATTTTTTTAATGATATTAGAACTTATAAAGAGATTGTGCTATTATTATATTTTTATTAAATGGACTGTGTGAAAATTTTTATGAAATCTAATATTTTTCCGTGACCTAAACTTTCAAGGCTATATTTTCCAACAATTAGGCAATATTTTGGCTATCTTTATTAAATATATTAACTATTTCTTTATTTTATCATATCCAACCGCGGAAACCTTCCAGAACATATATATAGGAGCGAACGCTCCATATATATGGAGCGAACAGAGGTGGTAGCGAAATGACTCGGGGGGACTCCTCTTACCCCAATCCACCTGCCACCTCAAAAGGATCATATCATTGTTTTAAATAATTAAAAAACTTCGGTCATTAAGTTCTATAAAAAATCATCGATTTTTCAAGATTATTGAATGAATACAAAATAAAGTCACCCATAGTGGAGCTTTTCACACTTCACACTGGGGGTTACATACCCTAATACTGATATATTTATAGATTTATTTTTTTCGTTATTTGTCTTATAATTTTAATTTTTTTTTATTAATAATTGACTCTTATCAATCATTTGGCCAGTAAATATATTTACAAATTGTATATAACAAGCACAGTACATTTATATACAAATTATATATAACGGTGGAAGAACACGTCCCAAATTTTTTTATAAAAATTCTAATATAATTAATTTTTTTACTTATTTATTTCAATAGCAATATTATATATTATATAGGTTAATAAGTTTCTTTCAATAAAAGTTTAAAATTAAATTTAACGCATACTAATAGTAAAGTAGCTGGATATAATTAAAAAATTGAAAATTACATAATTCATAAGTTAATTTTTTGTTCAATATTTGTTTTAAATTACCAATTACAAAATACTTTATTTTTTATTTTGTTTGTTTTCAGAGATTGAATTTGTTATGATTAACTTGTTTCCACATAAGCGACTTCTCTTTTTTCTTGGTGAGTTGATTACCTTATTTATTTATATCTTAAGGAGTTAAACTTTTATGTTTTATTTATTTAGTGAAATAATAGATTTATTTAAATAAAATTTTTTTCTTTTCTTTTCTTTTCGGAAAGTAAACAAAAGCATTCTGAATGAATGGGAAATTCAGTCAATGTCTCAATGCCGGCTTCATTATTATTAAAGACTAAAGCCAAGCCGATTAAAAGTTTCAAAGTTTTGATCCCACGTTTTTATATAGATTATATATATGTACAGTATATACTGCACATTACATATCTACACACAAACGCCTCTGGTAAGTAAGAAATATTATAAATAGCGGCGTGGTAATTCATGTGCCTCTATAGACACACGGGAAAATTCAAATATTCGGATGATAAATAATTATATATTAAAATATTTAAAAATAGGAGGAAAGGGTAATAGTGTAGATTTATAGAGACATTTTCATTATGCCAATATATTTTTCTCTCCCTATATTGAAAATGAACTAAAAATAAAACATCTTCAAAGCCTTCCATCTTATGAATATATTCTCCAAAATACGACTCATGAGCCGCATGCTACTCCTTGATATCTTCAATGAGTCTTAAACTGTCTGGATTTAAATAATGAAATTAATTAATAAGTAAAATCAAATAATTTAAACTAAAAAAAGAGTCTTGTGGCTCTTTAGTATTTTAAGATTTTTAAACATGACTTTCATTAAACAAAACCTTGGACTCACTGTTATTAACGATACGTATGTTCTTTTGTTAATTATTATTTTGAAAATTTAATTAAAAATTAATTAAAAATTTTTAAAAATATATGTAAACAGTGAGGTAACTACTTAGAAGTGCGCCCCCTCTTACCTGACACTTTTACACCCCTCGAATGCAATAATCACTATATATAAATTAATATAAATAAGTAACTTTTGGGAATACAAGGGAACTAAATAATTAGGAGCACCTCATACCTTCACTTTCATTAATTTCATCGTAATAATTAAATTTATCTCGTTGTTTAGACGTTAGCTGGATATTTAAAAAGGAAGAGTTCAGGGGAATAAAACCAGCGTCTATTTTCACTCCCTCACCACCTCACTTTAATGCCGACATTTCGGTCACTCAACAGCAACCACCATCAGTGCAGATAGGAGATTATCCTGAGAAAGACTGTCATACAAATAAAATAAAACAAATCATCACATTCAACCTTTTTGTGCATGGACTTTCAGTGTGAATTATTTAATCAATCACATACACTATCTTGATCGATTCAAGACGCTCCTCAGGATAATCTCCTATCTCACTGAGGATGGATGATGTAGAGTGACCGAAATGTCTGCATTAAAGCGAGATGGTGAGGGAGTGAAAATAGACGCTGATTTTATTCTCCCTGCCAATTAAATTTAAGGTTCCTCTTCTGGTCACCACTACTCTCTTATTTTGTTTTTACCAAATTTTTAAACGATTTTTAACAATCTCCTTCCTACGATTAACCTCGTTGTTATCAACTCTAATTAGTCTGAATTTTTTATCGATTGGATATGAATAAATTCTTTGAAAGTGAGAATTATCCCTCTCCTTCCATATAAAGAATTAAATATGGTATTAAATATTTTTCAATAGATCATATCGCCTCCAATTTTTTTTTAGACCCGATAAAAAAAATCTCCCACGCTGATTGAATAGCATCGTCTTTCGGACAAGTTGTTCTGCATAGATCTGGCCCTGTTTTACTAGATCTGGTTGCTTTTTGGGGCTGTCCCACTGGGCCACTTGCTTAGCTTAGCTTTGCGCTTTACTCACTCATTGAACACAACTACAACTCGACTGTCACATTGCAGCTTTCTTTCTCGTGGAAATGTAGGTTCCCGAAATGAGGTTTGTGTTTCTATGTTGAAGTGAATATATATATATATATATATATGTGTGTGTGTGTGTGTGTGTGTGTACGCGCTAAGTGTAGGTTGGAGTCTGTCAGTCAGACATCGTTTAAAAAATTAATATCAGAGAATAATTTAAGAAATTAATATCTCTATCCCACTCTTTTTAATTTACATTTTGATTGAATTTACCCTTTAATTTAATTTATTTAATTATATTTTTCAAAAAATTAATTTTTATTATTTAAATTTTTTAATGATTTATTTGTTTCTTAGAAATTCATTTATTTTATATTATTATATTTAAAAAAAATAGTATTATTATTACATTTATTATTATCAGAAATTTTTAAGACGCACTGGCGATGCCAGTGCCTTCCTAAACTCTTTGTTTCACCCCCCCCCCCTTTCCCCCGTGTAGCCAAAAAAAATATTTTTCCCATTCATTGAACTCTCAGGGAACCCTGTTCCATGGAGCAAAAGTAGAGGTCTAACTTCACCTCAGTGGTTCCCATCCTGAACGGAGCAATTTATTTAAATTATATTTGCTACCAAATAATTTAAATAAATGTGGACGGAGTAGCCTCAGATGCCGAAAATGATTATTAAAGAAAAACTTGTGAATAAATAAATCAATTTCAAAACACTAAAAATTTGGAAAATTATTAAAAGGTAGCAACATCACTTCTTTTCTTTGAAAAGTGAAGGTTTTTGATTTTTTATCACTAAATAATTGCTTTTTTTTTTTTTTTTTCTTTTTTTGAATGGCCTTATGACTTAAAGCTACATTTAGCCAAAATAATCGTATTGCTATTAGACATTGTTGGATTGGGAGGATGCAGCCAAGGAAGCCTCCCCCAACCAAAAGAAAAACGCCCAACAGCGAGACGTCCCGTCCAAACTTCATCCAGCCACCGTCAGTTCCCCAAGGAATCACCACCATAAACAAATACATAAAGACATTGGCCAGCCAAAACAAATACATAAAGACATTGGCCAGCAAAACAAACACTCCAAGGGCGATAGCTTCTGAAACATTCCCACCAACAACGACTTGGCCAAACGGCCCACGTCCATATATACCATATTCAGACAGCAATAATTCCCGAACGGAACGACTATAGTCGAACAAAGCACTGCTAAAACGTCCCAGAACCGGGCACTAAATAATTTCTAAAATAAGACAAAAAATATTTAATTTTCATTCAAATGAATTTTATTCCGAATGGCATGAATCTTCCGCCAAAAAAAGAGCTCTTCTTTTCATTCATTTATTTTGTATTATTATTTTTTTTTTAATATTATTATTATTACATTTATTATTTATTATCAGAAATTTTGGATCCTTAGAGATCCCATCTATCAAAATCAATCCCGAAAAGAATATAAAAAAATCCCTCCTGGTGATTTTTTTTTTTTGCAATTCTGCTTTCATTAACGCATTTAAAAGTTCTATCTCTCTCACCTCTATCCCAGCCAATCAACACTTAAATCTTATATCTTTCTATATTTTTATAATCCGAATATAGGTGTGAATAATAAATAATTTATATTATTATTATTATTATTATTTTATGAAGGTATTTCTATTTCTTACCTTTGGACGCTCTCTTTTGTTATTAAGTTAATCATCTGTGAGTCTTATTATATTGCTTGTTGTATTATAGGTTCTCGAATAGCCAGTACTCATGTTGAGCATGGGAGCATTGGAGCGTGCGTTCACGCGCATACTCGGAGGCCTGGTTGTTCTTATGTAGCACAATGTGCCACTTTTCTGGCTTCGTTTTACTCTCCCATTCCCCCCACCAAAAAGAAAAAACATCTTTTTCTTCTTGTTATTCATTTTCTTCTTGTTCTGATCCTCCTCCTCTGGTCTTAAACATCGCTTGAATCGGCATCGTGTTCGCCCACCGCTGCAGAAAAATTTCACTGGAAAAAATTCAAGCTGGATGGCCAAGAGAAAAGACCGCAAACGCATTAAAGCAGAAATAGAAAACATAATAGGGAAGGTATTCATCAAGTTAATTCCCATTCGAATTATCATTTATTTTATTATTATTATTATTATTATTTTTTAATTATTAAATTTAATAGCAAATAATAATTTAAAATAAATTTAAATGAAACTTTTTTATTTAAATTTTTGCTCAATATGCGCCCCAGCCAAAAATTCTTGGAATTCGTGTGTGCATCCTAAAAAAAATTCTTGAATATCTTTCATCCTCCACGTTTGCATTATTTTACTCAAATGTCCGAATAATTATTTATAAATTTTCATTCATGAGTATAAAGTAAAAATTTAAAATTTCGATTTTTACCAAAAATTATTCCTCCCTCACTTTGACTGTAAACTTTCTCTTTACGAAAATTCTGCCTGTTCCTTTCGAAACTATCATATTTTACGCCTTAAATTTTTACAAACTCGAAAATTTATTTAAACCTTTTTTTTGTCACTTTGAAAATAATCTTTTTTTCAACTAACACATTAGAATTTCAAAATAAAAGAATGAGAATTCTTTTCTAAGATTCATAAAACCCCCTTTTTTTTTTTTTTACTTATAGAACATTAAAAAAAATACATATCATCAATAAGATCTTTTTATTCTAAATCCAATAATGGAAAAATGGAAAAATTAGGCACTCACTAAAGTCGTACTTAGGTTCTTCCTTGCTCGTGGATGTTTTTACCAATAAATCAAAGACAACTTCACTGGTTTAAGATATTCACAATTTTGAGATAAACCCTTCAATCAGAATTTCTAAATTAACTATACATCTCCATATACAAATATTTATACGAACAGGCCTCATAAACTCAAATAACTGCTCAACACGAATTGTATTATACATTCAAATTTTCTTTAAATAAAACTTGATAAGGTAGATCTAACTTATTAGCGTACACCAAAAGAAAGCTTATGGAATGTTTCTAAGTGAACAAATGACATATAAGCCGTACTAGGCCTTAGCTTTTGGAGATTGAAATTTTATTTACTTTTTTTTCTAAAATAATCAATAACTGTTTTTTTAATTCTGGATTTTCTTTTAATAAAAGCTTACCACACTTAAAATTTTTTCTACTTTTTGACTTGGGATTCATTTAGACATATTAATTTATCTTGAGATGATAGTTATTCAATTTAACATAAAAATAAATAAATTGAACACTTGACTTTTCGTTTTACAGAAAGGAACTTTACCTTTCAATCCAACGTTTGAGATTGTTATTTTTAATTAAAACTAAGGGCCGTTTTACACGAGCTAATTTATTGATGATATTGTCCTCAATTTAAATCCAAAATAGTTATTTATTTGAAACAAATTTTTTAAAACTAATCACTCTCATTAACAATAAATTCTTCTTTTGCGCATTTATTTATTGAGATATTTTTTTGTTTTTTATTTTTATATGGATTTTTTCAAGATTTGAATTGAAGGGAATTTCCTTTCAATTTCAAGAAATTGGCTCGTGTAAAACGGCATTAATAATAAATGAATAAACTATATTTTATAGAGAATATAAAATAGACAGCGAAGGATAAAATTAAAAAAAAACAAATCAATTTTTCATTTTCTCCTTATGCTTATCACAATTTTTTTAATTATTAATTTTTAAATTTATTAATAAATAATTTTATTTTTTTCTCTATTTTCGAAGTTTTTTTTTTCCAAAATGCTAATTTTATTTAATTAAATTTTTTAATTTTAATTCATTCTCCCATCATCAACTTTTAATTTTATTGAAAAGTTAAATATTTTTCAGTGTGTATCCGTGTGTATTCAATAAATACATAGACACGATTACCTATTTTAAAGAGATCACTGTCTCCCCCTCCCCACATAATGTTAAAAAATATATAGAAAAAACATTTATTTATTTAAAAAATGAAAAAAATAACTAAAATGAGTTTATTCTAATATAAATTAGAATATAATTTTATTTCTTGCTTGATATTTCTAAATTTTTTCTGATTTTTTTTTTATCAAAACATAACAATTTTCCAAATTTTTGATTCTAAGGATCGTCCTAGAATAAAAAATAATTTTTTAAAATTCTTTATAATTATTTATTAAATTTTATTTATAGTCTAATTTTTTTACAAAGTTGTAGAGTTTTTTTTATACATAAAATAAAATTAATTATATAATATAATAACAATAATATTCAATAGATAATCAACAAGAATCCTTACAAATAGACATAAAAAACAATGGTATATATTTACAAACATGTGCTTAAGGAGGCGTCTGTGCGTTAGGAAACCCTTCGAGCAAGCGAATTGCGAATCGGGGCATAGAATCCCGGAGGAAGTTCACAGTCAAAAAATTCCCAAACACAGGCTTCTATTTTGTATCTATTGTCCATTTTTTATCCATCATTTAACCGTAATTTAAAAACAAATTACTTGTTTGATGAATAAAATTCACAGATAACTAAGTCAAGAATTCAGAGTCAGTGAACGTCATTATGTCAAATTTTTTGTAAAGGTCTTCGCGTAATCCCGACCATTTAATTATCATATTTTTTTTGTCATATTTGTCGTCGTCGTCTTTAAGAAATTTATTTTTCTTCATTTTTCCATTTGAAGGTATTTTTATAATAAATGATGAATATCTTTCTCTGACCATCTTAAGCTAATTTTATTTACAAATATTTTGGTGTTAAGATCCTTATACAAGGCCAAATTTTTAATAAAAAAAAAAAAAAAAAATGGTAAAATTTTAAAAAATCGGAGGTATAAAATTTTAATTTGATTTTGAATCTCCTCAAAAATGAAAAATTTATTCAAATAGATAAGAGAAAAATATGGGTGTAACTTTCCCTTTCTCCATTTTAAGGTCTATTAAAAAAAATAAATATAGGCAATTTAAAATCAAAATAAAAAATTTAATAAGGTTGACTAATAAGTAGGACTTGCAATTTTAGCTTAATGTTTTTTTAAGTTTAATTAATTAATTTGAATAAAATAGAATATATTTAGCTACTCTCTAGCCGTCTCAAGGAAATAATATTAATAAATTTATAAGGCAACATTGTATTTTATTCAAATAAATTAAACAAAAATTGATAATGAAATGATTGTAATCTTTTTAAAAATCTTTTTCAGCATTGAGATCATAAAGACTCTCCACCTTTATTTAAATTATGTGGTTGTTAATATAATTTTAAGTTTGAAAATAAGAAAAATGAAAAATTTAATTTTAAAGCCCATTAAATCAAATTTGGTCGGTCGAAGTCAAGTTAATAGTCATTTAATATTAATTTCAAATTAAAAATTTAAGACCAGCTGTTTGGAAAAAGTAGAAAAAAAGGAGATTAAATATATTTTAATAAACGATTCGCTAATCACTTGCCCGATTCGTTGTATGAAAGTAATTCATTTTTTATTTATTTATTTTTTTTTTTAGTTTATTAGTGCTTTGAGGGTCAAAAAATATCACGAAATTTTTTTTTATTAGAATACTGAAATATTCGTTGCTAGGATAGGACCCACATAAGCATGGCAGTTTGCCACCACAAATGCCAAATGGTGTCGAATGCAAGATAAATACATCTTGGCAACAAATACACCTCCGAGATCGGTGTTAATGAAAAGTGCCCTCGTTTCCAGCTGAGGAACCCGCGTGTTCTTCACTTGTGAAAGTTTTTTCCCCCACCCAAATTTCTTTCAGTCGGATGTTGTCAACAAATGCGATTTCTCTTAGAAGATAAACGGGCCAAAAAAAAATTTTCAAATCCGATAATGAAATTCTCGTCCTTGACCCTGGTCCTTGACTTAGCCCTTGCCTAAACACACAAAGATCTTCAACCCAAGCACATGATATTTAGGTACTTGAGAACTGAATAGCAACAAATCAAATGCTTAAAAATATACAAAATTAAAAAAAATTTATTTTTTTTTATAAATAGTTTGTTATTTACAAAGACTGGTACAAAAATACGATCAACAACAGGTTGTTAAAAGTTTCCCACCCCAAACCACTGACATCTTTCTACAAACTAAGATAAATAAATTAAAAACACATTTATAATACAAAAAATTATATTATCACTTAATGAAAATGAACATTGTTCAAAATATGCCAGTGGAAATGGGACTAGTTAAATTTCGTTTATATAGGAATTAAGCGAAAAAATATTGTAGGCCTCTACTCTTTGGCTGTCCTGAGATATCTTAAAAAATACAATAATAACATTTATATACACAGCTTTAAAAAAATTTTGGCGTCCGTTAAAGGCACCTTGGATTTTTTTCTTTGTTAGTTTGTTTCACAATTCAAAGGCTAGTTAAGAATTAGTATTGATTGCACTTAATACCGGTTAAAATAGTCTCAGACGGAATGGATTCATTTTGGTGGGGCGCGCACAACGAACCCACATTCATACCACATGCATACATTTTAATCAAGCATTCAAAGCCGGCGGACATTCATACACACATACAAAAATCGAAATGCGAAACGTTTAAGTTTTCAAAAGACGTTGTTGTTGTCGTTGTTTTGTCGTATTTAATCGTAAGCCGTAAGCATACTCATGATGACCTAGAAACATGATTACAGAGAACGCGCGCGTTCGCCATTCCGTCGTCGCCAACGAGAGAAAGGGAAATGAGTCCGAAAAGTAGAATAAAGAATTTGCGCGCGGAAAAGATGACATGAATAGATATTCTTAGAAATAATAATAAAATAAAAATAATAATACAGAGGAAGATATACGTGAGATCAATTTATCAAAAAAAAAAAAAAAAAAAAAAAAAAAAACCCGGGCGAGTATAATTTCTTCTTGCTTCAAACACCTCTTAAAAACTCAAAAATTTTGGACACTATTTTTAACGATATATAAATAATCTTAGAAATAATGGAAAAATGAAAGATTTATATAATTTCTAAAACAAAATAGCTTCTGAAAAATTAATAATCTATTTTTATCTCACTTCTCCAAAACTTTTAAGGTTATCTTTATATACTTAATACTTTTACTCTTAATATGGTAACTGTAATATTTTTCAAAATTTTTTATATAAATTCATATTTCAAAGAAGGAATTTTTCTTTATTTTAAATACATGTTTAAACTAACTTAAAAAAAAACAGCTATAAAAAAATCACCATTTCACTTATCTTTTTAAATATGCTTCTGATTGTTTCGTTAATTTTTGACTAATTAAAATTTTAACAATTAACATCTTGAAATTTCTTATACCAAGAATCATTTAGTAAAATATATAAATGAAGAAGAGAGAAGAAGGAAGAAAAAACACCCGCCCATTAGACAATAATAAAGAGGCTGAGGAAGAACCCAGACCTCTTCTTTCACCTTCCGCATATCCCTCAGAATGACCAGGAGTAGCGGGACGCGCGCGCCACTTTAGGGTTTTGTTAATCCCTTCCCACACGTTTATGTATCTGTTGGTGTTTGATTAAGTGCGCTTTTTGTCGGAACGCTTTGCCACAAACTTCACAACGAAAAGGTTTTTCTCCAGTGTGCGTGCGTAAATGCACTTTGATATTTGATTTATTAAGAAAGCCACGATTACAAATAGTACATCTATGCACTGGCTTTTCTTTCCCAAGAAGACCTGTTGCCCCACCTGCACCACTTGGATCAAAGACACCACCCGCAGATGGTCCCTTGCGCGACCGAGGTCGAATCTTCTTGTTTGTCGGTGTATTTGTTGTTGTTGTTGTTGGGTAGTTAAGAACACCATCTAAGCTTAAAGGATCAGGTGAAGTAGAAGCTTTCGGATAACCACCTCCATTAGTTCCACCACTTGATGAACCTCGATGCCTTTGAAAACTTCGATCTGTCGTAGATACAAGTCCTGGTGGTGACGTTGCATGTGGTGTTGAAGAACTAGGACTTGGACATTCAAGGTATCCACTAGGTTCAGCTTTTATCACAGGACCATTTTGTAAACGATTCTGCAATAACGGCATTTGTGGGTAATCTCGCCGTTGAAGGTAATTGGCTTGAGCGGTGGATGCCGGTTGTTGTGAGGTGAGCAAACTCTGTAACGTTGAGCTTGGCACCTCGAATTCTGTTGCAGAAAACGTTTGTTCTGTTACGACTGTTGGAGGGGCAGGTGGGGGTGGAGGTGGTTGTGGATGTTTTTGTTCTGTGGAACATGCTGTATCAATCCATGCTTCTATATCCATCCAGGAATCTCTAGATTGATCAGGGTCAGGTCCCAATGTTTCTGCTGAAGGTACTGTTGTATCTGCAATTGCTGAACCAATAATTGCCGCAATATCTTCAATATCAGGCGCTAATAACGTACTATAATCCACAAATTCAGGTTTCACTTGATCGGTTGAGGAGACTACAGGTTGCTCACTTGTTGTGCTCACATAATACATAGTATTTTGATTGGTTGTTGTTGAAGAGTTATTATTTGTTTCAACGACTGGTTGGCCGATTGCATGGAAATGATGTCCAGGTATTCCGTTAATACTCAAATGACCGGTGTAGCCTGCAAAGGGTGGCAGGGGTTTCAGTTCAGCGAGAGAGTGTCCTTGTTGGGTAGTTGCACCACCACCGCCTGCACCAGTGGCGGCACCATTCATCAATAACGTATCCAACACATCTAAGGTAACTTTGCCCTCGTCGTCGTTAGTACCAGTTCCGGTCGCTGTAAGGACCGCTCCCGTTGGGTTACCGCTCGCTTCCATCTTGACTGATGCGTAGAGCTCGTCGCCGCCGGCAGGCCAACAATGGGACACTAACAATGTGTCGATTGGCCCGTTCGGCTCGCCCGACTCGAACTTCATCGTTGCCGAAGTCGGCTCCGCCTCGGCGAGCCGCTCGCAGCCGATCAGAGAACCGGGCGCAACGAGGGAGGCATGACCCGTCGCTGCCCACCTAAGCATGCACGCACACGCACGCACGCACAACAAAAGAAATGCACTTGGTACTTGGGGATATTTTATCATACTTTACCGGGAGGGTGCATGCCAATTTCACCGAGATTACTTGACTTTACGCTTGCCAACATAACAACTTATTTTTTAAAATATTATCCGAACTTTTCTTTTCAAAAAGCAACACAAAATATTTAGATAAAGGAATGAATATCTTTTACTATTAATATTTCTGATTAATTGAGATAAACAGGTGAAAAATTATAAAATCCCTTTTTATTACATATAATCATCATGGAATATAATTATAGATTGTCAGTGACATATAAAGTGACTTATAAATCTAGTGATCCCAAATTAAAAGAGGCATCGCAATAGTTTTGATTTTCATTGTTTAATTATTAAATAAAATAAAGAGTCTAACAAAATTTAATTCGGGAAATATTTAAGCATTTTGCAAAAAAACTAGTGAAAAGGTCAGAAAAGTAAAAAGGAAAAAGAAAAGACAGGCACTCAAGATAAAATTTTGAACAACTGGATAAAAAAATTGAAAGTTGTTAGAACAAAAATTTTTAGAGGAAACAATTAGCAGTTTTCAATATATTTTACCACGGATTCTGCAAACCCCGATACGACATTGTTCCATGATGTTATATTTATATTTTCTCTTATCCCATATTTTATTTTCTTAAAAAAAAAAAGAAAAAAAATTATTAAATTTCTTACATTTTAAACATGTTTTAGAATTCGCCATAAAATTCGAAAAGAAGACTGATTGTTTGTGATGTGTGAAACGAGGAGAATAGAATCAGTCGAGTAGAAGTCATGTCTAACGAAATATCGTTTGATCAATTTACACCAATCTTAATTTTTTATAAAAAAAATTTTCATTTTCATTTAGTTTCTCCTTTTTTAATAAATTTTTTAAGGTAGACAACCCAAATGACCAACTCCCTATTGGCCATTTTCGATTCAAATACTCTCTAGACTACTCATGCGCAGTCGTTAATTTCTAGAGAGATATGGTCTGCTCTAGATGATTTCTCGAGCAATCAATTGAAAAAATCAATTAGTAAGTTGATCATTTTGATAGCCTACCTTCCAACAATCAATAACCAACTATTTTCTACAACCTAGGGAATAGCGATTAAAAATTCGACTCCATTTAAATTTGTTACATCCACGTATTTTCAAAATGAGGGAATATAAAGTGGGCTGAAAAACCCTCCTGGTTTTATTCTCCAACCCTCCATCCCCTTTTCCACTAAAAATATATAGAGCAAATAAAACTTTTTTTTTCACCTGCAAGTCTCAATCATTCTAGAATTTAAAAAAAATTTGTATTTCATAAAAAATTAAAAAATTCATTTTCTTACCAGTTCAAAATCCACACTTTCCTCCAAAGTGGTGAGCTAAATCAAACATAAAATATTTTAAAATATATTCTTATTAAAATTTATTAACTGATTACTGGGAGAAAGTGAACATATATTTTTTTAAAATGATCTTATATTTATGATCAAAAAATTTGCATAATGAATTATTTGAAAAATAAAAATGTAAGAAAATTTTCATCCCTTTTAATTTTATAGCTAAATGTGTTACTTACTTATTATAGAGTTCAGAAAAAATTTAAATATTTATAGTAATAAATTCAAAATAGAATATTAAGGTAATATATTAAGAAACCAAATCACCTGAAAAATTCTCTATTCTTAAATCAGAATATATTATATTCAAATTAATTTTATGAAATGTATTAAAATAACATTGAACGACTTTTTGAATCTCTTCGGAAATCCTTTTCCCGTTAATTATTATTCTCAATTGAAAAAAAAGAGAAGGCAAAGGCCATCAAATAATACTATTTAGTATATTATCGCTATAACTTGTAATTTTTCACTTATGTTAATTAAAATATTTCCTTTATTTCTTAAATAGGTATATTTGAGTAAATTACCTTTTAATTAAGTATTTTAATTAAAAAAATACTATGTTATTAAGTTGTTTTATTTAATCTAAAATTTAAATCAATTATATTTTGGCAACGAAAAAATTTTTTTTATTTTTTTAATTCTAATGAAATATAATGAATAGACATTTTTCGATATCTCTTAGAATAATTTATTAAAACAGGAGCATTCTTTAACAATAAATAAATATGGATTTTAATTTTGTTTTTTACGTTTTGCTTGGATATTCGTTAATTTTAATTAATTTATGATATAGTTTCAAATGGGGGAAAAAATTAAACTATACATCAATTCTCAAATGGTGCGAATTAAGCAAGGACGTATTATTATTATTATTATTAAAGTTTGGTGGGCTCGATGCGGCCCTTCACCCCTTCATACTTGCCCAATCTTTTTTCCTTCTAGTAAATCTCCTTTACCTTTTTTTTTTTTTTAGGAATGTTAGCCAAAATGCCAATCTTTAATGTGTGGTAAACGTACCAACCCTCTCATCCACTCATCCAGTTAAGTCCTTAACAAGAAAGTTCTTAGAGTAATATTTCAGTCTAATTTGAAAAAATATTTTAATTAAATTTAAAATTTAGGCCGAAATTTTCAAGTTTTTTTTTTTACAAATTCTTCTCATACATTTTTTTAGAACTTCACTTTTCGGACTCCACTTATATCTATTCCACACAATATAGATAAAGCTCATTTAGAGAAAACTATATAGTTTCCATTGGAACTAATTTTCCACAAAACTTGCATACAGATAACAGAACAGTACTAGTCTAGTTACTATGACCAGCCCAGCAAAAAAATTTAGAATCAAAGTCGATAAAAACTACTTGCAAAAAAAAAAAACAACACTAAAGACCAGACTAGAAAAAAATTTTATTTGAATTTCCTCCCAAACTCAGATGCGCCTCCCCCTCCCCCTCTAAAAGAATTCTGGTAATACTCCTGACTTAAAAATGTGTTAATCCCAAATTTAATTTTTAGGCAAAATTATTAAAATATTTTTAGGATTAAAAATTAATTAAAATTTTTTTACAAATGTTTAATTTATTGATTGATATTTCACTCAAAATCCCAGAAAATATTACTTACTTCTCAAAGAGCACACTTAACTTCAATAAAACAGGGGTTCGAAAAGTTTATAAACAGATCCACCTCCCCTTTCTTATCACTCTCATCTTTCTTTTAGTACGCTAAAATAGAATTTAGAGAAATTCCATTGCCATTTATTTGATTTAAATAATTCTAGAATTATTACTTATAATAAAAAGTTAATGTTTATGTGATGAGTGAAGTTAGTTACAAAAGACTTTAAAATTTTACTTCAGCGTTCGCAATAGGTTATTCTAGTTAATAAATAAATACCAAAAAAAATTATTGATCAAAATATTTCAATTGTGAAGTAAAAAAATAATTTAATTATAATGTATTCTGATAAAAGAGAAAAAAATTATTTGTTTTATTATGAAGTTGTTTTGTTCGTAAGCCTAAAAACCAAGTCGACCAGTGATAAAATAAATGACAGAAAAAAAGAATAAGAATAAAAACAAAAAAAAAAAATACAATTTTAGACGTTGATTTAAATAAATAAAGAAAAAAATTCATTTGAATCAATGTCTTAATAAAGACCATTCATTCTTGTGCAATTTGTGTACAGTACAGTAATCATCATTCTGAATCAGTTCAGAAATTCATGCCAATGATTCATTTTTTAATTAAAATACTAAAATTCCTTTATAATAGATATGTATATTAATGTGTGATTAGATTAAAGAAAAATTAATTGAGAAAGAATAGTAAATGAAGAGGTGTTTACATTTCTTGTCCAATTGATATTTTATTTACAAAGAAAGCAAGCAAGCTTTATTATTTATTTACATGTAAACAAATTGTCTTGAGAGGTGAATGTAGTGTAGCGTTAATGAGTTGGTGTTATGTGCAGTTCTTTGGAACGTCCTGCATAGTTTCCTCACGTTACAGACCGATTCTTAAGAGGAATTCAATAAATAAAGAGGAGAATAACTTCATTAAAGTTTTAATTGAGACCGATTTCCACTTGGAATACTTGTGAAAAGTGAAACTTTTTTATAATTCTTATATATATGTGTGTGTGTGTGTGTTGTTGATGGATAAATTTAATTAGTTCTCTAACAAAAGGATCATGTCATCCGAATAATTAATGAATCTCTTTTTTTTTTCTTCTCTTTTATTTAATTACATTCATTGAACATATCCATGGGAATTATTTATGAAAAAATAGAACACAATTCCTTATCTCTTTTTTTTTTATTGTGATTAAAAAAAATTAGCGCCTTTAAAAAAAATTACATGATTTATATTTAATTTATAAAGAATGATGTTTTCGTCTTTTTATAATTATAAAATATATAATAATAATAATTAAGGCGCTTAAGGATCTTGTTCATCCCCTTCGAAACATCCTCCCTTCTTCATTCAGCCCTGGTTTGAGCTAGTACCATCCAATCCTGCCCTTTGCCTTACCTTATTTCTAGTTCCCCCTTCCTCTTGATTTTTTTTTTAATGGTTTCCCAATGTCCTAAATGGCTTTTATCCTTCTCTCAAAATACGCCCACATATTTTTCATATTAATTGAATTTTTTGTTCATATAATTTAAATTTTAGATTTAGCTGAATTCAGGAATCACCCTTAACTCAGAAATTTGTTTACTACTGCAAGAAGCGGTTATATAAACATTTATTTATTAAATCACATATATTTAATTTAATTTGATAACCTTCAAAGCCAAGGGATGTGGATTGGGATCCCAGGCAGTCCGATGAAAGTTTATTTATATCAATTGGTTATTAATTAGTATAAATAAATGATATCATATCGTAATTAATATATGTATGTATCTTTAAAGTGTCTATGGACCAAGATAACGAAAAAATTTTTTTAAAAATTTAATTTGATTAATTTAATTTAAAGAAACTTAAATCTTTTGATCATAACATCTTTGAATTAAGAGAAGAGAATCTTGTCATTTTTCTAGTAATTCATTTAAATAAATAAGAATATATATATATATATATATTATTCCTATAGTTATTCATAATCAAATATGCCATTTAATTGAATTAGTTCAACGCTAAAAACCTATCTAGCCTCAGTCTCCTTTGGTAGTAGAGTATAGGGAGAGATGTGAGTTTGAGGAAAATCATTGAATAAAATTTATATCAATATTTGTAACTTTTGAGATATAACGACAGGGTTGGGGATGAAATTGGGATTGGACATTAATAACAACAATAGAATGTTTGTTTATTCACCAAGGTAAAACGAAATTCTGAACAAAAGCAAAATAAAAAGAGTGCTTAAAAAAAATAGAAAAAAAAGCAAGAGGCAATTTTACCTCTCCCTTTATCATAAATTTTCCGGTTCTGGCACAAATATACAATTCTAGTTGCAAAATTCGAGGGGACGCCAGGAATGGGAGTTTCGTTTCTTCTAAATCTTTGCTTTCTTTCTTAATTTGAAATTAAAAAAAAATCATAATTACCTATTCTTATTTTTTATTGAATAAATTTAGATATAACGATCCTCAGTATTTTTGGATTCATTGCCGATTGGATTGATTTATTTAAGAGGAGATAATAAAGATTTAAAAAATCACAGCAATAATCCTATCCATCATAAATATACATAATTGATTACAAATTGTAAAAAATTCGTCTTTTTAAAAAACACTTTTTGGTTTAACAGGCGATCTGATAAACACCCAAAAATAGAAAATTATACTACTATAATTTATTAGTTGTATTTTTTTCTTAATAATAATTTCAATATAGTGAAGAAAAAGATATTGATCAGAAACCGTCTGATACTGATAGTATAGCCTCTAAACAATATTAGAATAAGAAAGAGAAAATTCAAATTATATATTAAAAAAAAAAAAAGTTATCTCCTCTCTTCCTAAATTTTCAATTTCTCTGGAGGCTTAATACTAAATGTTAATAAAATAAATTAAGATTCTTATTAAGATAAAATCTTATTCGATTTCGATGATGACAGATGGGGGGTGGAGCTGAAGTAAAAAAAAAAGATATTACTACTACTTGTGGAATCTAATAGTCATCCTTTAACAAGAATTATAGCGACATCTGGCAGCCCCTAACTAGGTTTTTAGGTCTTTGATTTCTTGAACAAATTTTTAAATGAAAATATGTCTTGTGAAAACATTCAAAAAATAGTTTTATATTGAGGATTACCGATATCAGTAGTCAAAATTTTTTATATTAATATCAATATTAAATTTATTGAATATAAAATATGAACTGAATTTAAGACCACTGACTAGAGATTTACTCCCTTACTCTTAATGATTGCATAAATTCGTTCATTTTTGTTTGCTGGAAGATAGGCAATCCGAATGTCCGACTTACTATGGATTTTTCAATTATGTGATATAGAGTTTCGCTAAAATGAACCACAAATACGCAGTTGTTAAATCTCCCTAAATATTAACAAGTGAACATGGATTTTCCGCTTTAGAGCAATGGCTTAATTAACCCAGAATTACTTTGGCTTTCCAAAGCACTATGAGCAATGGTGATTTGGGGTTCTTTACCTTCATTTTTGATTTGTGATTATTTGAAAAATCGTTTATAATGGAATATTTAATCCCTAAAACAATTACAGTGACGGTTCCAGGGGGAGGGAAGCTCATTGGGCCAGTACATCGTTTCCCAGAAATGGTTACATTTTAGGTTGGACTGCCCGAAAATTTTTTCTGGAAACATCCCGGATCTCATACTTCTATTTTATTATTAAATTAGATATCTATTCTATTATTGAATAAGATATCAATTTTTGTGAAGCCCTTACACTGTAAAATGACTTTTTATGCATATGGATTTCTTGAATCAATTTTTTGTTAACTCAGAAACCACTGATTTGTGGGGGATTTTATTTCATTGGGCCGAGAATGTTCCAAATTGCGGCTAAATACATTTAGACTAGGAAAAATCAATCTGTATCTGGGAACATCTGTAAAGATTAATTAGATGGGAGGTAAAGCTTTAAATTCAGACAAAGAGATAGCAAAATAGAAGGGCCCTAGGACAGCCTACTCCCCGTAGGAAGAAGCAGTGCCCTCGGTTGGCATCTGCATCGAATATGAAAAAAAATATCCAAGAACAAATAAAAGTAAAAAAATTATTACTAAATAAGTGTTCAGAATCCATTAAACTTTTACTTTTAATGGACTTCTCGTAAAAGAAAAGCTTCTTGATAAAAGGTCAACAGTAATTTCTATAATTAAAAAAAAACATTTTATGCCTTCTAAAGCTCTGAAGATATAGAGGAAGAGGGGCAAAGACGAGGGCAGTTGAATCAAAATTTCGATTGATTGATTTTCTATCTTTAAACAAATGAAAAATTTACTTTGTAAAAAACCATAAACCGTTATGTTCATTACTGACTGATAATAATAATTAAAAAATCTCATGTTTATTTATTTTTTAATATTACTAAATATAACAAATCTAAATTGAAAACAAATCGAAGTATATATTAATAGAAGGTATGGGAAATCCAATTTAGATTTTATATTATTTTTTTTGAGCCCTTTATGCTATGAGGATGGGAGCGATCGACACCACAACTGAGTGACCCAAATTGATCGCTGATTTCTCTATGTAAAAGTCAAAAAAAATATCTGGGAAAAATAAGAAAAAATCCTAAATAGAGTTTCATGTTTTTCTCTCTTTCGCAAATCAAATCAAAGCAAAAATCAATAATAAATAAGAGCAATGTTTAAGCATAGCTAAAGCAATGTTTTCATAGAAATAATACCTAAATACACTGACCCATGAGCGGATCCAGGGCGGAGGGAGAGGTCAAGGTAAAAACCCAAAAAAAATATGAGAAAACGGAAAACACCCTAACAAAGGAAAATTGCTCCTTTTTTAATTAGTATTGACTGCAGGGCCATAGCCAAAAGAAGGGGAGGTTCTTCCCAGGTCTCTTCAAGTTAGCAAAATCCAGGTCTTATTGGAATAGTAGTCTTTTTTCCCCAAAAAAAGGTCGAACGTTTAAAAAATTCTGTCTTTTGGAAATTATTTTTATATGTTGATATTTTTAACCGACATTTAGTTGGCAAATTTTATCCAACCAAAATCATGTTGGTAAAATTTAATCTCTTTTTTATAAAAATGCCAAAAAAAATTTTCTCATTTTTGAAGTCCTCTCACCCTCCTGAAGATTTAATTAATTATAGCTATTGACATTATCAATATTTATAACTAAAACGCAGATAACTAAAAAATAAAAATAACTTTCATAATCTATTTTAGTACTTTTCTTTTGTTTTTTTGTTTTTATTACTATTATATTTGAACTAGCCTCGAAACCCAGATTTATATATATATGGTGAAAAATAATTTTTTCTTTTTAATGTATTTTTTTCTAATTTTAATTTTAATTTGAACTTTTGAAATTCTTTGGTTTTTGCCTAGCTTCACAATTGGCAAACCTGCTAATAAAAAATAAAAGTTTGATATGTTAGAAACAATTATTTCAAATTTTAAGATAAAAAACTATCATTTAAAAAAAAATTATATTTATATTTTTTAAAAAGTGACAAAGTGATAAAATAATCAAGCTTGAATAATCATATTATATTTATTCTTTGACTTTGAAATTACTCTTTGGAAATGGATGTCCAAGAAAAGGTTAACATTTTTATATATTTATACTATATTCATCTCCTCAAATTGTGAGTTTTATAGATTATTTTATTACTATTATAAATTAAATATCTTAAAATATTTAATGTATTTTTAAAATTATATTACGCCTGGATTCATAATCAAATATATCACTTTTTTAAACTTTTATCTTTAGCTAAAATATGATTTCAATCACTATATTAAGAAACTTTAGAGCAGAGGACCAGAAAATCAACTTTCAACCAAAGAAAGAAAAAGGTAAATAAAATAAAAAATATAAAAATAAAAAAAGCAAATTGATTTGATTATCAAACAAGGCGTTAGTCTCTTTTAATTGTTTAATTTGGAAATATTTTAAGAATCTAATTCATATTTTAACTGACATAAAAATATATATATCCAATCAATATTTATTACAAGCAATTCTTAATTTCATGTACTTATTTCAATTGATGTTAAGAATTTGAATAAATCAATAGTATAACTTGATGGTTATCTAAAGATGGGGCTAGAGAGAGTTCCAGGACGAAAGCACCTCGAGCAAAAAACGAAGATCTTGTTTAAAAACGACAATTTTTACAATGACATAAAGATAGGGTCAAACAAGAAATCTAAACTCCAAATAAGAAAAACATTTTACCCTCTCCTCACATCTCTTTTCCCCAAAAATTATACTTTTGTTACTACCTTTAAATTATGTCTAAAAATCTTTTATTAAAATTCCCTAAGTATTTTTTTTTATTTCCATTTTAGCTGCTGAAGCCATTTTGACTTCTAAATATACATATATTTCGTTGAAAAATTAGTACTGTTGGCCCTCGGCGGATGGTCAACACTCTTGTTTCTCAGAGACAACCTACCCGAGGTTCAGCAGTACTTGCCCTTGTTTATTGACAATGATCTCGGTGGCTCTTGTTTCCGACCAGGCTCACCGGCTCCTAAGAACTTTTTTTTTTTTAAGATCTGTGGCCATTTAGACTCCGTCCATTTTATTTATACCAATAATATAAATAAATTTTTGTCGCCCAGATAGGGAACCACTGACCTTTGGTACGTGAACCCAGACCTCTAGCTCTGCACAAGAGACAGGGCTCCTAAGAACTTAATAAAACAAAATTTGCCCCTCGCCCCATTGCCTAGAAGTTAAAGCTAATTGCATTATCAAATTAAAAACCAAGGGATATTGATTCGGCACCCCAATAAACATTTATTTAAATCAATTGGTACAAATAAATGTGTCTCTATAATAGGTATCGTAAATAAAAATATTCTTTCAAGTCTTTATAGTCTTAGATGCCGAAAAAACTTTAAAAAAAAAATTAAATATTAAATAATAAGTGTTTGTTTTAAAAAAGTTGATGGTTTTCAAAACAATGTTCCAAGACTCTAAATCATTATATATCTTTTTAGATAAATGAGTTAGAGACAGACTCAAATCAATCATTTCGCACTCATTTAAATTAATTAATTTTAATTGTTAATAAATTCTATCTTTAATGAAGGGACAGTTGAGGACATATTGATTCAACGATTTATCAATTCTTTAATGTTATTTATAATTTAAAAAAAGCTTTTATTTATAATTTAATGATTTCATAAATCAAAAATTTATTTTAATATCTGACTTTTATATAATTTGATTATGAAATTATAATAACAAAAAATTCTCATTTAAATATTTTATTTCAATCCACTGATTAAACAATTATAAATATTTAATGTTTTTTGTAATTATATAAATTTAAAAATATTTTCACATATAATTTTTTATTTAAAAGAAAAATGGGCTTTTTTAAAATAAATTCAATTACCAAATTTTCTTTTGGGTGAAGGAAATTTTGCAATTTTTCTAATAAGGGTCTCCAAATGACTCAAATAGAGGATTTATTATAAAAATTTTTTTTCAGGTTGCGAAATTATGTAGTAAAATAAATAAATAATTGAAGAACAGCTCAGAAAATGATGTATTTGTTTAAAAAGAAAAGTACCCGATTATCCGACCAGATGAAAATAATGAGCTTTCGAATCCAGAATAGTGGAGAAGGAGACTCATAAGTAATGAAAAAGAATATTTCAACTCTACCAATGATGGCTCTAACTTGGAAAGGAAGAGAAAATACATCCCAGGAAAATTCCAACCATTTTACTTCAGAGAAACCAGTCATTTCATTGCCTGAAGAAGATGTAAAAAATGGCTTTACAATTAATAGGTATTATTAACTTTTAAAGATTTAGTGAATATTTTCTGTTATATTTTTTAACAAACTCTAGATCAGTGGTTCTTAAAGTGGGTGTCCCGAAAAAGGCCACAAGGTTTTGAATTTTATATGTAAAAAGCCAATTATTTAACTGGAACAAATATATAAATATCTAAATCCAATATGCAAACACCATCAGGCGCATATTTCACATTAGTTTCACCAATTATCCCCAAAAACCTTTATAAAACTTTTGTTTTGTGTTTTTGTGTTATTAGGAAATAAACTAACTTACTTTAAATAACCTTTATTTTTTTCATCTTTCATATCTTTACTAACTACAAAGCAAATAATAATAGGTGTGCCGTCAATTTTATTTAGTGATTTCAGTGCCGCCAGACAAAAAAGTTTGAGCTGCTCTAGGCAAAAATATCTTAATTAATATAACCTCTATAAAATAATAAATTATTATATTTTTAAGAGAATAGGATGATTGATAAGATGGGAGATTGTCTATAGATGAGGAGATTGGAGAAAAGACAAAGAGACTTTCTTCCATAATAGCTAATTAATTTATTTGGAAGATACTTCATATAGCCTAAAGCTATTCATCTTCATTTTACAAAATGAGGTTGTATCCAATAGGACTTTACTATTTTGTTGAGTTTTTTTTTTGCTTTTGTATGCATTTTAAAAATTTTTTATTTTTTTAAGGATCTATCAAATACCCGAGAATCTTTCAAATATACAGCAGTTTTTTAAGAGAAAAATATAAAAACAATAATAGTAACATCTTAAGAAATACCTTGTCAATCAGAAAAACTACACATTATTTAATTTTATACACTGAAGAAGAGTATTATTAACCTATTCGAAATATCAGCAAAATAAATTAAATAGCTATGAACAAAAGGTTGCTAACATTTTCACTAATTTACTTCTTCATAGTAATTTACCTAGTATATAATAAATAATACGATTTATATAAATATTTTATTTTTATTTTCCATGTAAATGGTAGCCCTTGGCCATTCCTAAAACATTAATTGAGAGAGTTTGTTTTCCTTCATGGTTTCGTCGTTCTCGCCTCGTCCTATATCGGACTCCTAACGGGACTCGCCTATTAATAGTCCGCTACAGTTAGCCGATAAGGCCAATGTAGGCCTATTGTCTGCGCGGGTGTCTCTTCACGAGGTGTGGGTGTATTCTTAAGGCTATTTGTTGATTTCTTACTCCTCTTGCAAGTGGAACAGGCCATTTTCACATCCATTGATTTATATCAACAAACACATTAACTGTAACTTGCGTAGTATTTTATTCCCAACGTTTTTTATGCATGCCAAGTATTTTTTTTTACTATATTTAGAACGATTTCATTATTTTTACTATACATACATATACTATATACTCTTTACAATAAAGAAAATAAAAATGAATCTTTGAGAAAAAAATAGCACTTTTGAGCCACCAATTTTATTAACTCCACAAAATAAAAAATTATTTCTATTATTCAAGTTATTTGAAATGTAAAATGAAATTAAAAAAAAAGGCAGAAAAATTATCATAATTATTTTTTGAATTAATATTTTATTCTGTAAAATTTCAACTAAACATTCTATTATAAAATTATCCTGGTGATAAAATTAATGTATCAAATTATAAAATGTAATTTCTTCATTTTGTAGTAGTAAAAGTAATTATAAAAGAAATTTATTTTAAATATAAAAAGTTTTTTTTTTATATTAAAATTTGAAAAAAAAAAAAATATATGAAAGTCTCAATATCTCTGATTTAATGTCGCATTATATAATTAGAGCTCATGTATGAAATTATAAACCCGTATATAAATAGTCAAATAATTATCTAGTTTTAGATTCATATATACAGAAAGGCCCAACCCTTTCCCAGACAGTGACATATTTTATCACCTCAAAGGGAAATATATGAAGGAATGTATAATTCGTTAAACATTTAGCTTAAAAAAATTTATTGTCTTCCAAAGATTTCCAGACAAGATGTGTGCTATCTTTTTTCAATGATTAAATAATTAATTTTTCATAATTTTCAAGAGAAGCATATTAAACAATATACTCCAATCTCTTTTTGAGTAATTCAATTTTAATTAAATCTCTTTAATCGCTAATATTAGTGTTTCTTTTTTAAGATGAGATATCATCATTTTAAGAATTTTTGGATCACTAAAGTTAGAATTCACAATAAATAATGCTGCTAATACTAATCTTATCTTTTATTCAGAAAAATAACTTAATTTAATTTTGATAACTAACTTTTTTCTTCTTTCAAGATCTAAATACAATTTCTTTTTAATTAATTCTAAAATCTGGTAGACATGCGTCAATATATTTATTATGTTTTCATTCACAAAGAGATTTTTTGCATTTTTTATTTTGAATAACATAATTTGGGTTTAAATTTAATAAAAACATTGACTCTCTATATTTATTTTAGATCTAGTTTTAAAAAAAAATCTGGTGTGACTAAAAGATGATCACACAACTTTCCTTTACCTAAGGTAAGAAAAGCTGAGTGATTTGATGTCATACCAGATTTTTGTGTCGGACCCAAAGGTAGCCAGCAGTATAATGTAAAGCCTATTTCATCAATATCGATAGAGTAGTTTGAGACAAACAAAAAAACCTAAAAACGCACAAGAGTAAAGTAGGCTCAAACAATTTTGGGTGAATACGGGTTAATACGAAGATTGCCTTTTATATTTCGGGATTGCGCTAAACTAATGCTGCTGACCCTTCTATCGTAGTTCGACATTTTTTATGGTATATGTACTAAGAACGTATTGACATACTAGTGCTATTTGTGTAGTTTACAATAACTTGAAATCATCTCGGCCGAAAATGGATGGAATCGTGAATATTTTTTACAACTTTAGACGTGGATTAACCCAACAACAGTGCATCGATGATCTTAATTCGACTTTTGGTGATGAAGCACCATCAAGGACTACTGTTTATCTATGGTTTGCCGACTTCATTCGTAGCCGTAGTAGTTCGGTTAAGGACGAATTTCGTGAAGGTCGTCTAAAATCTGTTATTGTTCCGGAAAACATTGATGCTGTGCGTGAACTGATACTGCAAGATCGTCATGTGACTTATCATGAGACTGAGGTATCCTTGGGCATTAGTGGGACCAGCATACATTCAATATTGCATGAACATTTGGCCGTCAAAAAGATTTGTTTGTGAGCTCAAATCTCGAAATATAAAAGGCAACTCTCGTTGATTTCAAAGATCATTTAATAAATAATTGTTTTATAAATTTTTAATCAAAATCGTTAGAGCAAATTTTGAGAAAATCGAAAAAACTAAAAAAGTACATCAGTAAAGTATGTCGGCCGATTTTAAAAGCTTCGAGGTGTAAGCGAAGAGTATCCCTAGCTTAAATAAAAATTTCACTCTCGAACGTTTTTCGTTTTTGAGAAATCATTAACACACACAGAGACCCAGAGACAGACCATTTTTTAATCTCAAGCGACCTCAAAACGTGTATTTCCATTGAAATCTCGACATCGATTTTTTGCGATCGCAATACTTTCTAACTATATATTACATATATAGGTAAGAGAAAGTAATAATTATATTTTGACTTGAAAGGGCACCAAGGCCGAAACAAACTTCTTGAAATAAATAAAAAAATTTATTTTATTCTTGGGCATTAGTAATTTTTGAAATAATTGTTTTATATAATAAAAATATTTCTTTGTTTGCTCCAAACAAAGGTAGCTATACTCAGTTTTCCATTTAATATATAATATTTATTGATTTATTTTTTTGCTCAACCAAATTTTTTCTCTTATTATTTCTTTTGATCTCTAAATTGTTTGGCCATTTATTTAGAAGAGTACACCCATCTCTTATTTATTTATAAAAGATATTCTCCCCTTTTGTTTTTACCCTTTTAGAAATGTAGAAATCTCACTATTATCACTTTCACCTGACTTGAGTCATCCCCCTCAATAATCTCGCTACTCTAAATAATAAATATTAATAATAACAAATACTTTAAAAATAAGAAATAAAAACAAATTATGCGAAAAATTCCTTTTTTTTCATTAATTCAGTCAAAGAACTGTCCTCACAATCCCTGGGAAATGCCTAAAAACAAAGACTTAATATATTAATTCTTGCACCACTAGGATAGAAATGTAATGCTTTTAATTACGAACGAGAATTCTTATGACCATGGCATGTCTTTGTCACGAATTCTTCAAAAAAATATAAAAAATTTTTTAAACAAACAATAATTACACTTGTTTGTATATAAACTTTAAGGCTTTCTTCACTTACAAAAATATTTCAATTATATAAAAAAAAACAACTGAATGGTAAATAAAATTTCAAGTGATATTTTTCTAAAATTAACTTTTTCACTTCATTCTTGTTGAAATGAGAGTAACGGAATCTTATCCTTTCCAATATTTTATATATTTTCTTATCAAATTTGTATATATATATATACATTATATATTTAAAACATCTCAAGTTATTATACGCCAAACGGAAACATATATTAATCAATCAAAAATTTATGAAGAGGAATCTAATCAAAATTTATCACCTGTTTACTCGATTGTCTTTTCAATTAAAATGTTCGCGAACAATTTAATTCCAACAATTGTTTTCAGGATGTACTCAGAATTAAAACCGTTCGTTTTCTTTCTAAAAATAACCGAACTTCTATATTCCATAATTTCAAAAGGAAATAATAATGGCATAATATTTTGAAATTCTTTGACCTATCATATTTCGATGGTTAATTAAATTTTCATTTATTCTTTAAAGGAAAAAATCTTTCAAAATAAATTCTATAAAATAAAAAAGATAAAAGTGAAATTTTAATAAATAGTTTTGCATTTTAAAAAATTAGCTTCTAATAAATTAGAAAGGAAATCATTTTCAAAACTTAATTATACACAATGTTGAACAGACCAAAAAGAAAACAAAATTATCTTAATTAATATTATTAAAGTATTTTTTCTTTTACTCAGGTCCATATATATATTATTGTATTTTAATCGACTTCCACTCTTGGTAAATACATTAGGTTTCAAAAATTCTATCTTGAACTTTTAAATTTTGATTATTTTCATTTAAAAGTACCCTAAGTATTTCTGTATTTCTAGAGTCCCCCCTCCAGACCGAACCTCCGCTGTTTAGTATGAATTACTGGAGATATATATTCTAATGCGATGTTTCTCATCCTTAAATCATGTACTCCTAAAGGGAAGATTAGAATTCGCTAAAAAAGTCAAACGAAAAAGTAACTAGAAAACAAGTGACCATAAAACAAAAAATTTTATTTTTAGCCTAAATCATGTTTATCCTTAAAATTCTTGAAAAATTAAAATTAGTATGATTTCACTACTCTCAATAATAGGATGCTCGGTTACGCTCTAAAAAATAGCTAAGCTCAGATCTTTAAAATTCATTAGTTTATTTAAGAAATTTATTTATAAAAAAATTATTTTAATTGATTTTGAATATTGTAAGATATTTAAAATTTCCAAAATATTCCTAATATAATAGCGACCCACATATCGTTCATTCTTTTTTCCTCAACAAAAAGCTACTTACTTTTATTTAAAATTATTTTGTAAATAAATAAACAAGTAGTTTACTCAAAATAATAAAATATTATTGAAAATGTTTTTCTTATTAAAAGAAACAACGAAGTCTCATAAAATAAATACTTTAACATAAATCAAGAATCTGATGGCTTTTGGAATTAATCAAAACCCTGAAGCTTTTTGCCCCCCTTATTTAAATTTATATATTTTTGAAGTAAAATTATTTATATTTAAAATATACTGTATATCAATAATTTTATTTGATTTCATATAAGATAAAATAACAAAACTGCTTATTTAGTTTAAACTAATTTTCTTTGGAGAAAGGCGTTCTTTGTTTAAACAATGTATGATTCAATATCTATGAAAGACTTGTTGTTGTCTGTACATAATACCATTGTGTGGCCCAATTGCATTTAATGCACCCACAAAATCATCTTTAGACAAGTCTAGACAATGGAGTTGGTTCGATTTAAGTAAAAGCGAGACTAACTACCCAACCAAATAGGCATTAATATTATTTTATCATCTATTTTTTTATAATAAGAAATTATTTTTGTTAACCATGTCTCATTTTAAAACATCTTTTAATTTATTTTAAAATAAACAATTTTTCCTATGTTGAAAATATAATAGATGAAATCATATATATTTTATACAAATAAATTAACACAAAATTTTAGTTAAATCAAAGGTGCTTAATTTCCAAATTACTTATTACTAATTTGAATTTTTTTAACTTTAGTTTTGATTTATTAAAAATGGTAAAAAAATTTTCATTTAGATTATCTTTTTCATTATATCAAATTTTCTGACATTTTGGTATTTAAAGATTAAAGGAGCGAAATGACAATATAATATTTATATTGAATATTTTTAATAGCCTTCATGCTTCAATATTTTTCTAACCACAAGCAAGAACCGTCGATGGGGTATTGAGAGTGCCTTTAGAGCATGATTCAGGAATAACTAGTAAATAATTGATAGCGCTTTTATTAATTTTAAAATTCATATAATAAATAAAATTTTAAAATTCTTATAATAAATGGATTAATTTAATGATATTTTTCAGATAACACTGGTAAACTTCAATAATACATTTCAAATTAAATTATATATGCACTGGTGGTTTAACTTATTCAGGGCTTTAGGCGGTAAAATTTGAAAGGGCCCCTATTTTGTTAAACTAATTTAATTTGATTATTTTCTCAACATACATAAAAATTTTAATTTTTAAGATTCATTTATTATTAATTAAAATAAAGGCCAAAATGAAAAAATAAATAATGACAATAATGATTCAATTAACCTTTTTATTATAGGTTATGGAAATATCAAGAATCTCTAGGGCCTGGAGGCTCGTAACCTCCGGACCGGCACCAAGTATGCCCAGCGTTTAATCCACCTCTATACATGCCTCCATCAACATCTCTGGATACTAAGATCAAAGATATTTTGGATATTCAATATCTAGGTATTATTATTAATATTTTCTATTCTAATTAAAATTCATAAAGATGTTAATATTTTCAATTGTTATATTTGGAGCCATGGTTTCATTATTTTTTCTATTTGAAAATTTCAAAATCTGAAAATTTGTAAATGTAACATGTGACATTCCTGGTTATGATCGTATCCAGCGACGCGGGAGGGGAGAATAATGTCAAAAATGCTAACAGTAACATTTTGAAATTTTTACAAACGACCTAAATTTTCCAATTTTATTTAAAAATAAAATTTTGCCATTTGCCAACATTTTAAAAATTTATCTCATTTTGTTAACTAGAAAGTGATACCGCCAACTTTGTTGAATCTGCATGGCTTGGTGTTCCCCAGGAGGGGGGGGGGGGGGGGGGGTGGGGAT
>JAAAKE020084124.1:0-21347 GCA_010014785.2 Anisolabis maritima | reverse complement strand
ATCTTTTCCAATTTTTAAAAATTTTTATTAAAATTTTTAAATAAAAAAAAAAAAAAAAAAAAAAAAAAAATTTTAAACAAAATAAATTAAAATAAAAAAAAAAAAAAAAAAAAAAAAAAAACAACAATAAATAAGCGTATTAAGAATTTCCTGTTTATTACCTACGGCTTAGGGGTGAAAGTCCGACAAACGAACGGCAGTTTCGTCTAATCAACCAGCGCCCCAAGGAGCCTTCTGAGATAGTCTAATGTATAGGCCCTGTATATATAAAATTAAAGTTTTATAGTTGATTACAATTCCATTGAATTAAAAAGAAATATTGATTTGAATTCAGTATTAAAAATTGAAAAATGATCTTAGCTTAGCTATGGATTGTTGAAATTTGAGAAGCATGTCGGTCTCTTTATGAACACAAGTAGACTGAGTTTCTTATCCTAAGCCAATAATCCACGTTTGAAGTAGGCTGTTTTTCCTCTGCTGATTGAAATTTGAAGTTTCTTTGTAAGGTAAGGAGCATTCGTTATCATAGTTATTATTCTCTTCCATGGCGAAGAAGGTTATATATTCCTTTCTATAAGATTATTCCTTGAATCCGTGAGGTCTAATGAATTTGTTTCTTAGATCTAAGAGGTTGTTTATTCCTTTCAATTGAACATGTATTTCTTCTTCTTTGGATAATAATTTTTTTCTTCCAAGATTTTAACAATACATAAAAGTATTATTATCATAATTTGAATAAATAACCCGTGTATATTGTATTGAATAAAATAAAATAAAATATAACTATATATTAATATTTTAATTACTATTTTAATTAAAACAATTAATTAAAATCGTTATATATCTATACAAGATTATAATAAGAAAATGTTTATCATGACAGGCTGCTGATTGTCTATTGAATGTTGCGTCATGATGACGTTGTAATCATAGACTGCCAGCAGAATTTGACATTTAATTCTAAAAATGAAGTTAGATTAACTAATAAAAAAAAAAAAAAAAAAAAGGAAAAATATATAGTATAGCAAAAGTAATGCAATCAAAAAAATTATTTTCGAGATTTCAGCAGAAATACGTTTTGATATCCCTGAGTCTGAAAAAATTGGTCTAGCAAAATTGTTTGTGTCAGTCTTTGTGTTAAAAAAAAAAAACTTAAAACTTAATCCCACTCTACAAAAAGTTAACATCACAGTCTCTCATCCAATTATATGTAGGGATTAACCTGCGCTCGTCTTCCCCCGCCAGCAAGATCCTTTAAAAAGAGCTGGTGGCTCCGCCTATTACCCGCGCACTTCAACTCGTTCGTCCCGAGAATAACTTGACTAGGTACCCATCTCACATGTGACACAAAGGTTTTCAATAAAATCGGCCAAAGAGTACTAATACTTTTTTGTTCGATTTTTTCAACATTCGCTCTATCGATTTTGATTAAAATTCATATATCAATTATTTTTTGATGATCTTTGAAAGGTACTAATTGTTATCCGTTCCAAAGTTATTTAAAATCATATGTTTGTTAATAAACAAGATTTAGTTGCCATTTTATTTATTTTTTTATTTATAGTAATAGCTCTGGGGTTAAATCTAGAAGACAAAAATTGGTGGTACTCCTTTTTACCTCTCGGGTACTCATAATATCATAAAAAAATATGTGTACAGCAAAAATCTAGTTTGATATCATTTAAGATTGCTTTTTCTTATCTAGGTAGGCAAGAGAAAGCTGTATCATGTGCTCTTAGTAAACCAAATTTTTTTTTTGTTGCCCATTTTTTTGCATCTTAAACTTCGTTGACACGTGCCTGGATTTTCTTGCGCAAGAAGACCCGAATCGATCCGAAAATGCCCAATAGCTCCCTGAACATAAGTAATTCCGAAAGCATGTGTTAACTCCCGGTAAAGTAGGAAGACTTTCAACTAAGTTTATGCAAGGAACGATTCAAGTAAAATTGTTCAGCTTTTGGAGCATTTCAGATTCGTTCAATGTAGAGTCAATTTTTAAATATGCTTTCTTAATTATTACAGGATGAGTCTGCAGCTTCAGCTCGGGAAGAAGCATTGCAAGTGATCCACGATGTTGCAACGGAATCGAGACGAGTGTTATGTGTTACCGAACCGTACCGATCCCTACCGGTTCCACTGGTTCCACTTCGATACGAATCGGCACGTCAGAAAACCGACATGGCCGCTATGGTTCTACAGGATATCGGAGTTGCACATCATCTGAGTGAGTTAAGCTTAAACATTTCTATTGAAGAAATTTTATCAAGCTTAAATTATTTATTAAATTACAAGATAAATTTAAATGTCAAGATTCTTTTTTACCTATTGCTTTCGAGAAATAAATCCATTTTATCCAAGATACCAATTTTTATATTGTATATAGAAATTCCTATAGATTTAGATATTATTTTAAACATTTTAGTTAAGTATTTAATGCAAATCCTTCTGAGATAATTATATTGTTTAGTCCAGAAGGATATAAGAGAAGAAATTGTTACACTATTCTTTAATTAGAGAATTTTTCTAGGAAATTACGAGTTTTATATTATATTTTCTATTGAGTTATGTAAAATGCACCATTTCATTTATTAAATATGTGTTTAAATTGTAAGTTTGTTTTACTTTAGGTTAGAATAACTATATTTTGAGAATTTGAAACCGGAACAAAAATACAATGATTTCCATTAGGCAGGAGAAACCTATCGCAGATATGCCAGCGATAATACATATAGAAATTTAACTGGAATGCGAAAGATCATGGAGATGGAAAAAATTGCCCTCTCTAGTCGAAGGGGAAAAATAGATTAAACGATGGAACGTCAACAGCTCTTCAAATATTATTTGTGAATTTTTGGCTGACATTCTTAAAAGTCAGGCCCGCACCGTACATAACGGCAAAGTCGCCGGGGGCCTCAAAACTAGAAAGTAAAAAAAAAGTTAATATATCTATCTAATAAACAAAAAAAATTTATAAGAAAAAAACAAAAAAGAATTGTAAGCTTATTCCTTTATTTAGTTTTATTAGGCCTAATTTAAAATATATTTTTGAATTTTAAAATATTTTGACCAAAAATACAATAATGAATAGTGTGACTAAAAAATGACCAGCATGTTTTATTTTCCTATTGGCCTCTTTTAAAATTTACAATAAAATATATATATATATATAGTGTATCTCTATATCCGACACGGTGCTGGATTTATTGTTCATATCAGGGACATGTATTAAAAGTTTTGCAAAATCTTTCGATGTATTGTAAATTTTTGAAGACTTCTAAGGTAGGTGTTTACTTTAGTCAGATATTGTTGAATTTACTACAAATCCATGTGTAACTTTATCAATTTATTAGAGTTATAAAAATTGCGGGCGACATATATAGTTTCACTATGCGCGGGCCTAATAAAAAAGTTCTCTTTCACAGCAAGGCAATCATTTGCCTTTTTTTAAATCCATTATTAATATTAAATTATTAAATCAATCAGATTTTCACAAAGAAATTAAAATGAAAAATACTTTAAGAATATAAATAGAAAGGAAGAATTCCTTGAAGTCGTGCTTAAAAAGCTTTTTTTTTTCAATTACATTAATGGTCCTCCCGGTGTGTACACCATTTGGCCAGTTCCTTTTGTATAAGAGTTGCATATCTAAGGATATACATACTATAATAATTTTATTTTAAAATTATAAAATTAATAAATATATAATAATAACCGCGACTATGATGAAATGGTCAAAAAATACGCTCTTATTTTTCATTAAGTATTAACTTAATTATTTTACTTTGAAGTTATTTATATTTAGTTTTTTTGTTTTTAGAATGTCTATTGATATCGATGTATATTATATTGATTGAAAGGAGAGGAATTTTCTCCCTACCTGTTGAGTTACGTAGCGGTACATTTCGTTTCTGCTAGATAGGTCGTATGTGATGTACTCGCTCCTTTCTCGATTGTTGAAGTCATTCTGGACTTGTTGCCTGATTATTTGTGAGTTGAGGAGTCGGAGTCGTCGCTCTCATTTTGGTTGTTGTCTGAGTCTCCGTTGGGTTTGGATGTTTTTTCGCTCCTCTTTTTTTTTTTTTTTTTTTTGAAACTTGGTTAAATTCGGTTTCTTTTTCCATTAGCGTTGCACTACCAATATGTTGAAATTGTTATTTTGCAAATGGATTTCTTGGATCTACTTCTCGAGAGCAGTTATCTTCTTCAACATTTTGTTTTCGCTAAGGAGTTGATCCATTTTTTTTTTAATGTTATTCTTTATGATTTAATTGAGAGATTATGGAAGTATGGTGAAAAAAACAAGAGTTTAATCGCTCCACTTGCTCCTATATTGCATAAATATTTCGATACACAAGACGTGCATCATCATAGTACGCTTAGGATAACGGAGGTGTGGTTTGTTCACAAATGTGTAGTATTCGGTAGATATATGCAAATAAAGGTGCCGTGGCTATGTGGCTGATTGCTTGGCGTTTCTAGTCGAAGTAATTCTTTGTTTTCTATTATGTTTGTTAGGACGTTTTTTTTTCTTTTTTATTCCTATTAATTATTAAATATGTTTTATCCTTGGATCTACCTTGCATTTTGTTCATATTTTTTTACAATTTATTCATTTGGATAAAATTCGTAAATTATTGGAATCAGCGTTTTAGATTTCACATGTTTATTTGAAGTCTTGATATCTTCATTTAACTGCTCATTGAGAATCTTTGTGTGGTTATTTAGCAGTTTGTCCGTATAGGTTCTCTTTACATTTGCCGTAATCAAGGGGTCTTTGTCCGCTAAAATTTGGAACAAAGACTTATGGCTCGAGATCTCTCCCTGCGATTAGAACGTCACCTAGCTCAAATTACTACTCCGGCTCAGCTAGTTTAATACGATTATATTTGGCCATTTATTCATCTAAATTCAACTAGAAATGAAGGAATTCTGAGTAAAATTGAGGACCTGAGAAAATTTAAAAAATCAGTTAATTTCTAAATTCTAAATTCCAAATCTAATTTGTGATAAATAAAAATTGTCGAGTATTTAATTACAAATATTGTGATATGTATTTGAAGACTCCAGAGATAAAATAGTAATGGACTTAAGAAGGAATTACTGAAACGTCTTCGGTCTAACATTTCGGGTGTGTTCGGCCACCCATGGAATTTGAAAATTTCAGGAAAATCTTATCTAAAACATAACACTTCTATTAATTTGTACCCGGTTTAACGCTATTTTATGCTGGATTTACTGGATTATCTCCCCCATTAAAAAATAATAAAACGGATCAGTGAATAAAAATGTATTTTTATTTTTAAACATAATAAATATTTCCTCCTGGCCTGAACTCCTTGGTACCTTACCTTCAAAGCTCCTTTGCCTCATATTTATGAAACCGGGCTAACGTCTAAAGTTTGAGTTTAAATAATTATGGAACTTGAAAACTTTTTTCAACGTTTAAGACCTTTTGCGTGTTTTCACCTCAATTCAAATATCCTTTGTATATTATCTCAAGTGACACAAATTAGTATTTCTATTTAATATAGTATAACCCGAGAATATACATTAATACACAGGCTTTATAAATTTTTTTTCCTAATTAGAATTATTGAGAAGAAAATATCCCGTAAGCAATTTCTCTAAAGACGTCTATAAATGGTTTTGAACTATATTCATTCTTACAAAGGTAAGCTTTTAGGAATTTAATTGAAGATAGCGGCACCTAACTTTGATTTCGTTCAAACAAAGAGACAAATCCATTTTCTAATTTCAATTTTGATTGACTGATGCGGAAATTAATATCTTTATTTTCATTTTTATCTTTGAATTAAAGGGTAAAGTAAAAGGAATCAGAATGACCTAATTCCAAAAATGAGTCTGAAATACAATATTTTATAACTAACTAGAGAATAATATAATAGGTTGCTATTTTTTTTGCATTTTGATCACTCTAAATTTTGTTTTGTTGGGGTTTAATGAACTATTAATTACATTTAAAAAAAAATAGAATCAATAGAATCTGCTACGACTTTGAAAAATTATTTATATAAATGAGAGATTAAAAATTATATATGTAATCTATTGGTTTCATACATTATAATCACATTAGATATCTTCTATTCTATATATTGAAAATCCTTCTGACCTTGAGCTTTTCCTGATGACTTAGACCTAAACATTCTTTAAAGGCTTTAAACATTCAGAATTATAGGCATTATCGAATGAAAGTAGATTCGGTTCATTAGTTAATTATTTAATATTATTGTTTTTAGTAATTTTTCATATTACTTCAGCCCTGCTACTTCCTGGGCTCAATGTAGACTAGAATTTCGCCAAAAAAATTCATTTGAAAAGAAAATCAATTTATATTTTAAAATAAACTGAGCCAACAAAAATAATTTAAATATATAGAGTACCATAATATGGTGATCTATCCGCCCTGTCCATAATTTTTCGAAGACCCGCCAAAAGCCGGGCTGTGCATCTCGTTTTATTATAATTTATAATCAGCTCTGCTTTTGATTTCAAGTGTATTTGCAAATAGTATGAGTTAATCGATCCTCTTCATAAAAATAATACTTCATATTTCTTTAAATATGTGTATATGTATATATGCGTATATAAATATATGATTTGTTGAATAAAAAGCAACCTTCATGAATATAAAAATAAAAATTAAAAGCACGATACCATACATACCTCTTCTCTCATCGCAAGATATATAAATAATAAATTAATTAGGCTCGGTATTCCCGCTTCTAATCTCGACTCCAGATGACATTGATGGCGTCCTGGTGAACAGAGAATTTACATTAATTTTTTCTGATTATCACCTCGCACTTGATAATAATAATAATTCAGCACCGTAATTAAGATTCTAGTTTAAGGGGCAACTGAGTTTTGACCGTAATTAAGATTCTAGTTTAAGGGGCAACTGAGTTTTGGGAGATCAAAATGAAATTTTTTCTTGTATGATGTTTAAAGTTACTTTTTCCGAATTTTTTGCAGTGGAAAATTTTCAATGTTCTTATCTTGCGGTATAATGATTCAAAAATGAGATAAATATTTAAAAAAATTATATTTAAATATAAGACGTTTTTGAGCAAATTATTCTAAGATGTGATATAAAATTTTTTTAAATTTTAGATTCATGTCCGCCCGTTTTAGATAACATAACCGTCCGCCCATACCCTTATTATTTGGTCCCGCTATCCGCCCTGTCCATAATTTTTCCTATATTTTCAAAACCTCCCCCCTAACCCCGTGTCCATGCAGGTCTTTAATGGAAAGCATACAAAGTAAATTAATTTTTGATGAAGAAAGATAGAGTGGGATAAAATGAATGTAAGTCAATTAGAAATAAGTACATGATAATTTGGTTAAGATAGAGAAAGCGGAAATTTGTCATGATTGAATTTAATTTTTCCATAATGAGATAGATAGCCGATTCAGAAAAGGCAAAATGAATGTTAATAAAAATAGACACCTCCTCCCAAACGACGAATCAATATGAAACTGCTATAAATATCCTCCAGCGGCTCTTTTCAAGTTACCAGTTAATCAATTGCCAGCCAATGCACTCAATGTAGAAATAACTATAAAGAGGAGAAGCCCACTCCAGAAAGTGTTATTAAACCAAAATCAATCATCAGCCACAAAACAAATGTTTAAGATACCAAATGAGACATTCCAGTACTTATTACTATATCAAACAGGTTGCAAGATGAAAAATGAAATAAAGAATAAATATTTTTCAAAATTAACTCAAAGGTGTCGCATTATTAATTAATGAATATAATATATAAGCTTATATATATTAAGAGGATTAGCATGGGGGGAGGGAGGCTTTTTTAATAGTGGCGGCAATTTCGACTTTTATTTATAAAAAAAAAAAAATTTTTTAAATTTTGAAAGAAAAAGTTGAACCGGGCAAGAGCGACAAACTCATGAACCGCCCCGAATGAAATAATCTCTAGCTACGTCACTGGCGAAGAGTATATTTAGGCCTACTGCAGGCCAAGCATGTCAAAGCGAAGAAATTTTTTGCGGTCCTCAAAGAAAGTCTCATAAATTTTGCAATTTTTTAGGAATGTCAAGGTTAAAATCAGGACAGCTTCCATGGTCCGCTTTTTGGTTGCATTTTTCAATTTTTCGCTTCGAAGCTGTTTCTTTTTATCCGTCATATTTTATCTTAAATTTTTATAATGACTGTTTTGGATGGAGGGCATCTAGGTTGGAATAAAATCGAGAAAGGAAAACAAAATATTTTTTCCATCTAACCTTTATTATTAACACTCGTATCAACGATTCTCTTTCGAACTTCCTCAGGAGAGAGTTAGTGAGATCGCACTGGTCTCGCTGACTCACAGTCTATTTTTTTGGAATCAAAACGCCTAATGCTGTATATTATTTATTTATCAGGGCTACTCAGAGAGATAAAGAAGCGATAAACATCTTTTTTATTTGACTGTGTTCTGATGAAGGTCAGAAGACACGACCAAAACATTGACATGAATATAATAATATAGTTTATAATAAATAATAAAGTTATTTTTTTCCTTTCTTGTTTTTATTCCAAACTGGCTGCCATCCATCCAAATCATTCAGTCAGTCATCTTTTTTATTGCTCTGATTATGGCCTCCCTGTTGCGTTTTCCTGTCCTGATTTAATTTTTTTTTCCTTTAATTATTCTTACAGTTATCTCAGTGACATATTCAGGTGGGACCTACCCCTTACTCCTTGAAAGAATTAGCACGAAACTTCAACAAAAACAAGAGAAATTAATATTAATATTAAGAGGGATTTACAAAAAAAAATTAAAATCTATAGAAAAAAATTTTTATTCGCGCCTCATCCCAAGCAAAAATTTCTTTGTGGCCCGCAATTTCAAATGATGTGACGTCCATGCTCTAGATCTGTAGTTTTCAATCTACAAAAAGGATAGAAAACAAAAAGAAAACGCTTAATCAAAAAGGCCGGACATTGCTCTAAGCTATCTAAATATTTTCATATTTCAAATTTCTCTCCTCTAAGAAAAAAAAAAATTCATAAGTTCTAGTAGCTTACCTATTTCCTCCGTTAATGTTTCTACTTATGTATACATCTAAAAATTGTATTTTATTCTGTATATTAAAGCGGCAACTTATCATATACTATAATAAATAATATAAATAAATATATTGAAGCGAATAAAAATCCACTCCAAAATTTTTGGTATTTAAATTAATAAATTCAAAATTTAAATATTCCCGGTAAAAGAGTACAAATAAATAAATCGATTTTTTTTTATATAAATATTGAACCAACCCACTTAGAATAATCTATTTATTGATTTTATTACTTCAGCGTTTATATAACGGTACTTTATATAGAGGACCAAACAAAAGATTTTAATTTTCAAATTTAAAAACTCAGTCTCGGTTCCATAACAATAATTGATTAATTAATTAATTAATTGACTAATTCTTCCGCAATAATTAGTTACCTATATCCAGAGAGTGAAGAATCATTGAATTAGCACAGGGAGGGGGAGGGATGGAGGGATTCATAGGAAAGTAGTAATAAATTAGGAAGTCTCTCTCTAGCTATCCATCTGAACACTTCAAGATCTTAAGAAAAATCAGAGGGTTCATTCAGCACGCGTAAAAGTCCAGAAATTGTTATTTTCTTGCTCATGTAGTCACTTTAAACGTTTAAACTAAATTGATTAAATTACTATTATACATTTATTTTAATATTAAAATAATAATAATAATAATAATTATTATTATTATTATTATATTATTATTTCTCTTTATTAGATAGGCTGTTAGCTATAAATTGTTTATTATTATAATTAATGTAAATCAATAATTTAAAGAAATCCTTATACCCAAAAAAAATGATCTATGAATATTTAGATATAATGTATTTATTTTAAATTCAACACCTTTTTTTAAAATTTTATTGTTAATCCTCTTCATATAGTAATTTTCTATTAAATTTTACTATTATTATTATTATTATTATTATGGCGCAAAAGGATCTCGTGAGCACCTCTCCTCCTTTCATTTCTCTTAAGCTAGTTATCATCCATCCCCGACACTTTTCTTGACATTCTATCCATCGCGTCTCTTTCTCGGTCTTTTACCTATTAGTTTCCCAACTAATGTCCTAAATGGCATTCGTTCAAAATATTCTTCATAAAAACGATTAATAAATTTTGTAAAATTTTGGAAACGGATTATGGTCACTTTTTCAAAAAAAAAAAAACAAATCATGAAATAAATTCTCGATCTTCCTTATCAAAATCGTGGTTTATCTATCTTTCCCCAAAATCCCCACAAACATTCCGTTTCTTTCAATTTCTTTCAGCAACGGCTCAATAAAATCATCTTGTAGAGAAATCTTTCAGAAGACTACATCTACCTATTGTTGAGCGCTGAGCCGTGCCTTACATTTCCAAATTGGTGCTCAAGACTTTACTATAGTGCACTTCTGGACAACCAGTTGTGCGGTCAGGTTAGTCTGTTCCCCGTTTAGATCTTACAGGTAGTCGTTTTCTACCCGGGTGAACAGGATAGGCGATTCAATATAATATATATATATATTTCAAAAAATATTAAAATATCTCGCAAGGGTCTACTCGGATCGATTCATAACGGTTTTCCATCTCATCATAAAATATATTCATCTTTGTTTTAAATTAGTTACCATGTTTGTTATTCATATTTAATGGTTTCGAATCTATAGCTGAAATAGCCAATTGCAACAATAGGCTCTACAAAACATGATCACATTTTATTATTAAATATACATTATAATTTAACATGTATTACATCAATTTTCCCACTTTTATTCACAATAAATTACTTTATATATTAATATATATTATATATTTTTTTTCAATTCCTCGTATATTTCTAAGTTCCGGTAAGGTGAAGTGAATTCCTGTTTAAAGGTACGGGATCTTCAATATTTAGGGTGCACTACTAGGTACCTCTTCTATAGTGAAAGCCAAGTATATCATTTAGCGTATACCTGATAGACTCCCTAGATTTAACATTCCATTTATTGATTTTGGTTTCCTAAGGGAATTGGTAATGTAGCGTATACTAAACCTCCTTTTTTTTAAAGCATCGGTTCGACAAACGATTTTCTTGTAAAGAAAAAATCGTAAAAGAATTGTAAGTCAAGGTCGCTTCAGCATCTAAGGTCATTTGGGTGTCCACAGAATTTTTTAGTATACTGGATCTTGAGTTTTAGAATAGGCCACTAAATATCACAGATTTATTTTATAAATACAAAAATATCACAGATTGAACAAAATATAAAACAATAAAAGAAATATCACAGATTGAATAACATAATAAAATATAAAAAAGCGAAAATATAATAATCCATCATAAAGATAAAAGAAAAAGAGAAAAACATCTCAAATAAGAAAATATAAACATAAAAAAATTGTTGGAAAAATCACAGATTAAATGAATGAAAAAAAAAAAATAATTCCTACTCTTTCTCCCTTTTGGAACCCTTGCAATTCCCAACCTTTCAGAGACAACACAACGGACGTAAAGAGTGAGATGTGCGTGTTGATGAGCTTGGGGGGCATAATATTATGATATGTAATTTACACTGAAAAAGTGATTATATCTTTTTCTTTTAAAAACACAGGATATTTCTTATCCAAATTACTGTGGATACTAAGTTTAGAGTTAACACAGAAGTTTCTCCATTTTGGAGATGCTCCCTACAAAAACCGCAGCTGGCGATATGTAATATACACCTTGAGCCAATATGGCCGAAGGAATGACTATAGAATATACGAGGTTTGTATGATAATAGGGTCATAGTTAGGTCTTTAGTTGTTTATGATTTTGAGAATTTTGTTAGGTTTAAGGCTGGGAATTATTAATGATTTTTTCCTTTGAACCGAGTAATAATGTTGTTACAAAATAGCATTTATTATGGACACTGTATATCCTACTTTCTTTTTTTCTTAATTTGTATATTTTTATTTTGGCGACAACTGTTTTTAATATTCTTTAAAGTATTATCTTTTAATGTTAGGTGTTCTTAAGAAGGATTTCATTTCACACCTCTAAATATTTTATAAAAGAAAATCAAATTTTAAAATATTTTTGGCTATTTATTGCATGGATTCTAGAATTATCTCTAAATTTAATGAGATTTCTTGTATTTTTTTAGCTCTCATGGACACTTTGGCACGAAGCCTTCTCGAATCAGACAGATATATCCTGGCCTCTCGAATACTGGCCTTGAATGAGAGCACAGGACACGTAGATAATATGGTCTCTTGGCGAAGACACCCGTCCAGTGAATCGACGACGAGATTGGAACACCTGGCCCCTCGAAAAGTTGAGAACGAAGGACCTCAGAAAGGGGCCAGGCCAGAGGCATTCTATCCCTGGTAAGAACTCATTGTCTTTTCTTATGTATACACACGTCGAATTTTGTAATTAAAAATTAGGGGAAGAAGAGGAATATGAGGAGTGTTTCTTCACGAGATTATTTCAGATGTGTCCAAAAATATCAAATAGATTTCATATACCTTCCATTTTTTGATATTAAGTTAAATTTTTTGGCAATTTCTCTATGAACAAAATATCTAAAAAAAAAACTCGAAGCTCAAATTTAAAATCCAGGTACTTTCTGGTACGCCACAACAAGGTTTTCAATAAAAGCGACCAGGGCTAGTGGGGGGGGGAGGTATTTGAAGGTTCAAACCCTCCCCCCTACCGAAATCTCAGAAAAAAAAAAAGAAAATAGATATATAAATAAAATAAAAGAGAAGAGGAAAATATAGGTTTAAATACATTTTTAAAAATGATCAAAAAATAATATTTTATATTCTTTAGAATTTTTAAACTAGAGCTAAAAATTATTTATTACTAAAATGATCCTTTTAAAATAAAAATATAAGTTTCCAACTAACTTAAAAAGTTCGTTATGTATTCTCTACTGTATTTCTGTCTACAATTTTTTTTTGCGAATTTAAAAATTTTGACTTCGGATTCGGATAAAGCATCAAAAATGGAGTATAAATCTGAAAAAAATTTAAAATCTGTTCATGGCAAGATGGTCAAAATGGCCGCCGAAATTTTGAAATTTTACCAAATATCACAATTTTTACGTTAGATTTGGATATCAACATAAATAAATCCCTTCTATTATTTGCAAACTGTTGTAAGAGAAGCTAGAAATGGAGTATACTTTCAGTTAGTTTGGAAATACTCGCAATTCTACCCTTTCAGATTTAAGTTCGTTGCTGCAATGCAGCTTTGCGGATTCTCAGATGTTTTTATTATTATTCGATATCAAATAAAACTTATTCAAAATTAATGATCTTTATCCAGATTGATATAAACTTTCTCTGTATAAACCCCCCCCCCCTCCTTTAAAAATATTCTGACTACGGCCCAGAAAACGAATAACCAATACAATGTCTTTACTACTATACTTTTTAAGTATTTTGATTAAAATTTATATAACATTTATTAATCTTTAATTTTAATATATATTAATCTTTATCCGTTCCAAAATACTTTAATACATATATTACTGATTTACTGTTTAAAGATTTTTCTATTTTGATTAAATTGGCTATACATATTGCAGATTAGATAAGATTTAAGATATTTTGTTTTTCACCTAAATAGGATCTGAAAACCACTTTATCATTATCACCCAAGGTGTTTAAAAGAGAGAATCATTTATAAACATTTACAGAAGTTCCTCTTTCTATAAGTGAACAGTTTTTCATACTATGAGCTGGCACTCGGCTGAAATATTGACTCTTATGGCGAGCGGAATTTCTTACAACGAGCGAATTTCATTCATTTGCCGCTATTGGCGCTGGCCCACGCTCACTTCATATCTTCATCGTTATTTCTTAAAACGAGCTCGCTTTCGGAACGAACAAGAGGTAGATACTGTATAGCTGAGAGACCAGGTCGGCTGCCTGAAACTCTAACGTAGCAAGGACTCGAGAGTGACATCAAACTTTTTTTAAATTTCTTAATCATTATAATTAATATTTTCAATAAAATGTGAGTTAAAAAAACGTTTTGCGAAGTCCTTTAAGTCAAGTCCTATTTTTTTTTTTATCTTAGCAAAAAAAAATTTCTATCTAGATTCATAAGCAGTCCTTATGTCCACATCATAATTTGGCGTGCCATTAAATAGTTTTAAATGTTTCTCTTAGAATGTGAAACATATTTCGTTACGAAATTTTTATATTTGTATATAATCTTATAATACATTCATGAAGTAGAAGAATTTTATTGTTCAGGACAGGAAGTGTACCACTGACCCTTGGAACGTGAAGTACTACCTTTGTTCTAATCCCAGAGCTCATTTTTATATTAAATAAACAAAGGAAAGTTTGAAAATGATAATTCCAGTAAATATTTTATCGTAAACGTGAAAAAATGGGATAAAAATGATAAAGCGACATCAATAAACTATTACCAGTTCTCATGAACGGAGCTTTATGAAAATTCATATTTAGTATTTATACATGAATATATGAATGAATTTGATTAACTTTTCGCAAATATCCGTCCACGACAAATGGTAGATTATTGATTTCACTTTATCACTTTTATGTTATGTTTTCATATTTACGATAAAATGTTTAGTCAAATACCGTAATCATTTTCAAACATTTTTTTGTCTATTTAATATAAAAATACTATAATTTGTCATCTTTGTTAGAGTATGTGGATGGTGTCCAGGAGTTACCAGAGCTAAGACTGGAAGTCTTCAAGATCTTAGGAAGGCAAACCTCCTGCCCCTCTCAAATGACTGATGTTTCTGCTCAGAGACCCTATGAATGTTTATTTCCTTTGAAATCTCCTAATTGAATTATTTACGATCGCAATACTTTCCTTACTATTATATATTTCATATATAGGTAACAGAAAGTAAAAAGGCTAAATATAGTAGAAAACCTCAAAGTCCTGGGGGTACACCCTCAGCTAGGGTGGTAGCCCATCTTCTGTGTACAACTAGTTAAATATATTTTCATATGCTAGATAAATTTGAATAACTTATATTGATTGCTAAGTATAGAATAGATTCAACCTCCTTTATTCTCTACAGAAAATTTGGATTTATCTTATGATTTTTCATAGGTATGAGGATGCCCATACTAGTCCGGGATTGCGTTCTCCCAAATTCATCGAAAGTCCAGTGAATGTCTCATTTCGGGGATGGTGGACTTTTCCTTATTTTTCCTGTGCGGTTCGGCGTTGGCTGATTTCCTACTCACTCGCTATTCCTGCTCCTGGCAGGCATGGGTAACTTATTTTGATTAATTTTTCTCCAGCCTGTAAATTGTAGCCCTCCTCCAAATAAGCTATATATATTCTTTTAGAAATTTGCATGCTTGGAAAGCGAAGTGAGATTGAAATTGTGCAGACTGCGGGGTTTCCTGTCGATCGACGTGGATGTTTCCCGTCTTGAGGTGAACCAATGCGAAAAGCCGGCGTCTCCTGAGGAAGGTGTAAGCCACGTGGCTGCGTTCCACAACACGCATAAATGCGAGAGGCATAGCATGCGGTGCGAATCACAATCACAGCCAGGACAGGGCTGGGCAAGGGGACGCTACAGATGCAAATGCAGAGAGGGTTTCTATGCCAAACGACATGGTGGTATTTTCGACGGAAATCTCGTCGAGTGTAAGTTCCTTCATTCATTTTCCTTTATAGTGGATCATAGGAACCAAAACTTAATGTGTTATATTAATTGGCTTTTTAGTAAATTTGTTTAGTATTTCATTGTTATATATCCTTATATATAACGTAAGGTGCTAATTCTGTTCTTACTAGAGATATTATTAGATCTCGTGTCTAGATTAATGGAACAATTTCCATAAAATATGGCAAAGGATTCTATTCAATGAAATCAAGAGTTAAAATTTGATAAAATAACAAACCCTACAACAGTAATATTAATATATGACAGAATTTGATAAAGATTTTATGAAAATTTACTTTGACTAAATTGTTTTAAATTTAAAAAAAAAAAGTTTTTGTTTCATAGAAATGTTGTTCCGTACATTGGCTTATTCAGAGGGCAGGGTGAAGAGGGACGGAGAAAGGGCAGCCAATACAAAAATTTTAATAAAAACGTGAAAAAAATTACAAAAATATAAGTTTAAAATAAATTTACAAAAAGAATCATTTGCAAAAAAAAAAAAAAAAAAAAAAAGAAAAACCAAAGTATATCCACCATTTTTCTATTTATTTTCGTTGTCGAGCTCAAACGGCGCAATGGGGATCCAATATTTAGTAACATCTGAATCACAATTTAACCCTCCATGTGTTGGGAAAGAACTTCTATCTCACAACAAAGAATTTAATAATGATGGCCTCTTTATTTATTTTCTTAATTAATTGTTTAAAATTTAAATATTTTTAGTGGCATGGCTAGAAGCCGAACGAAATGGTTCCACCAAGTTTCGACAAGTATTCCGATGCTTCCAATGCGCCCCAGGATGCATAAATTGCACTGGACCTGAGCCATGTCTCGCTGATTATAATTGGACTTTCAGGTTAGTGAAATATATATATAACAATGTTACTTCAATAATTTCAAAAATAACTGTAAAAATTGACCATTTGTTAGTGCACGAAAGGTTGGAAACAAAAATAAAATTTGTTTTTATTTTTCTGAATCAATTATTAGTACTAATCATGGTATTTATATATTTATTTTTCGAAGGTCATTAGCGATGTAAAGTATTTAAAGTAACTAAAATTTAACAAAATCCAAAAAGTGAAGTTAATCGATTTAACCTCTGAATGACTCATATTATTTTTAATAATTTATTTTTATTATTATTATTTATTACTAGATTTGGCAGCTCGCCTTTGCTCAATGGTTTCTTTCTTATATAGGTAATATAGGGAAAGTATTGTAATCGTCCAAAAATTTGATTTCGTTATTTTGATTGTTCTTGAGGTTTTGGACCTCCATGACTCCAAAAATACCAAAAATGAGAAGATAGAAAAAAATATTTCAAATAAAAGTTGTTCGAAATGATAATAGAAACCAATTTGCTTATGCATACTATTTGACTAAAGTTTATACTTGTTTGTTTGAGAAAATCTTAATTTAAAAAACTTCTACAAATTGCATATAAAGTTTCTCCTTGAGGAGGAATTTCGATCAATGGGAAATTCAGATTTTTTTTTATAACTGGCATCCATTTCAAGTAAATCAATAATCTTATAATGAAATAGTAGCTATTATATGTCAAGCTATAATAGTATAATTGTAACAAGTTTAGTAATTTTATGATGCAGAATCACATTGCTGAGCATATCTGTCACCTGCGTCCTTTGTGCCGTTGTTCTGGTGGCCTATATGTACCAGCATCGGAAGATAAAGGTCTTCAAAGTGGCGAGTCCGACTTTTTTGAGCATCACTCTTCTAGGCTGCGCTATCATGTACCTTGAGGTAAGTCCTTCAAATGATTGATCATTTCTTCAATCGAAAATCAATCGGCTAACTTAATCTATCGGTAGGTTAAGCTGATTAATAAAATTCTTTGACAGTGACAGATTTGTCATGGGTAATCACTTTGTTATGTCCGGAAGAAAATAAAACCCCTTATTGATTTTTTCTCATCTTACAAAAAATTAAATTCATAATATATATTAAATCCTACAATAAAGATTAAAGTGGTAATTTAAAATATTTATAAAAGAATTTATTTATTAAATAAATTGACAGTTGTCTTAATTAAAATTAGTTATAGCAATTAGAGCATTTTCAAACACAAATGACTTTAAAATCTATTAAATAAAATTTCAGTTTTCCTCTCTGATGAGGTATGTTTATTATCTTATACCTATTTTTTTTTACCTTTTTTTTAGAATAAATCCTCTTCCACTCAATGGATTGTTATGAAAATTGGCCAAGGGCTGAAGATAAACGTCTTAATTATTATCACCGAGTTTCAAAAGATTTACCCAAGGAGATAATGAGAAATCATGTTGTTCGATAAATATTGGGGGAGGGGAGCTTTTTTTTATCGCCCCCTATGATCTCAAATTTTTACATTGTTAGGTACTCCTAAAGTTATAAATTTGTGAAGTTTCAACTTTTTTCGATCAGTGGTTCCAGATATATAAGTCAAAATAAAAGCTATCCACACATATACATAAACACATATGCACAATAATTTTTTTTTGCATTTTTGGGGACTTTTTGACTTGAAAGAAAGATATTTTTAAAAAAGTAAAAATTTGAGGAGGGGGAGGGGGTTAAATTTTTCATGATCATAATACTTTCCTCTTACTTTTACATATAATAGTAAGGGAAAGAAAATAAATGACTGACTCGCCGGACTTGGTGAGTGAGGTAGTTAACTCCACTTTCTTATTCTAAATGGCGGGAATGTGTTCTTACAAGAGCCTAAAAGTTAGTTATAATAAAATATGTAAAAACTCTCTTCTCATCCCAATTAACTACCTTAGGAATTGATTAGGAGAAAATCCTCAAAACCGTTTTTAGCTATTTACTTTTGAGGCTAAAATAAAGTGGAATATCTAACGTGTCCAAGAGTTATTAAGAAATCTGTGGAAACAAATTTTACTCCTTTTCATCTCCTTTGAGGTTGGCTATTGAAAATCCCTTCTTAGTGAGCGCCTATATAATCAACTGAATATAATATTCAAGTTTCATTAATTTTCATCCAAGGCTTTAAGCTTTTCGATGAGTCAGTCAGTTTGTCAGTTTGTCTAGTGCGTTCTTTTATGCCAGTATAAGGCGTTTCATAAAGTTCGCAGGTTTTGAAATGCGCGACATTTTTTTGTTTAAAGGTTTATATCTATATGAGCCTCTATGCCAAAACAAAAAAAATATTTTTTCGGCCTTATAAATCATTTTAATTGGAATAAAGCTAAAGACATATTCTTTCTATCACAAAAATTACCAGTATATCATTATTGTTATAAAAACATAAGAATTTTTTTGCAGATGGCAGCTATTTTTCCGGTATTAGATACCTACTCTTGTATCGGCACCAAATGGACAAGACATCTTGGTTTTTGCGTCACATACACAGCTCTTCTAATGAAAACTTGGAGGTGAGTGTATAAATTTTATTTTAATAATCATATTCATATGTTGAATTTTTATAAATATTAGTGGGTTTTCTTTACAAATATTTCTGTAGTTTGCTTTTTTAAAAGATATATTCAATATAATCTTTAAGTATTTTTAGCGCATTTTCCCAGAAGGAGAGCTCCACCATATACTAGGCTTTCTTTGTCTGTCCTTCAAGGACATAGCTAACAAGGGTAGATCACTTCCAGTAAAATAAGATAAGATTTCTAGAACGATAAAATAAGTTAGAAAAGCCAGAAAATGTTCTATTCTGTTTGCAGGTGAGCAATGCAAACGAATAGAGAATCTCTTTCTCTCTTGGACCGATTACTTCGCTCTCTCTAAACACGTACAATCAAAAACACACGGAGAATTTCTTTTTTATACTTCAATGAACCAAAATATAAATTTTTGCCAGAAACATTTAGAGTTTGATATCAGTCTAGAATGATTTTTTTTAACTAACAAATTGTTTTTAGTAAATACTCTCTTCTGATTAATTTATTCATTATTAGAACCCCTTACTACATTTGTATTTGAAATTTTTTTCCTCTCCCTACTCGCTACGCCATTTGCAAAAACATAGTGGCTAATTTTGAAATCAATTTGTCTTGTGATGCGCGCGCACACCTGAGGGTGCGAATGAGGAAGAGATGGCAAAACCAGATATCGTCCAGACGCCTTTACATGAAAAAGATTAAATATTATTGAAAAAAAATGAATGAAAAATTAGATCTCAGGGCATTAGTCTATACCACGAGCCTATGAACCGCTATTTTTTTATGTAAATATAAAACGTCTAGGTTTGCCGAAAGAAGGGGAAGGGGAATCTTATTATGTTTTAATAAGAGCATCATTGAGTGCAAAAAGCAAGCTAAACCGACGGACGCCCAAACAGACAGACAACACAAGTAATAGCAATGGCGTAGCAATTCATAAGAGTTCATAACCTATAGAAGTAGCCTATAAAAACAAAGGATAAAAATAAATAGGAAATGATTGAAATTCTTTCTCTTTTCTCTTACAGAGGGAAAATGCGCTAAAAACACACACGCAAATGAAAGTAGACTTTTGAGAGAGTGAGAAGGTCCATCTGATTGCAAAGAAGAGAATTTTGATGTTATTACTTATTTCTGGAAGAAAGAGAGCCATAAATGAATTCTCTTTGACAACCCTGGGCAGGAGGGCTCCCAACCTGGACCTCCCCCACCCCAAGTAATTAATTAACTAATTATATAAAAAAATTAGTGGTAGTTAAAAGATAGATTAAAATCTTTGTTTCCATAGCGATCAAATAAATAACGTCACCAACTCAGTCGGTTGTTCAGAAACCAAAAATGTTACCAGACATATGAGATATGATTTCCAGGTAGAATTTGACAAAAACTCAGAATATCTTATCAGAATTTCGAATAATTTTCGATTTGGTCGAGATTAAATCATCCCCTTTCTAAAAAAAAAAACAAACAAATGCATATTATATGCAGATGATACAACAGAGTATATTTAATCATTGAATTAAGAATTAGAAAATAAATATTAGAGAGAAATTAAAATAGACATTTTGTTCAGCAGTTAAAGGTCTTTTCTAATTGACAGATCCCAACCAAATTTTACAATCAATCAAGGACTAAGGCGATCTCATTTAATACTTTCAAGCTGCCTTCTGGTACGGAGATTCCCTTGACAATCTCGACAGACACACAAAATAATTATTTCTTCCCCCTTAGCCCCAACCTCCGGCACTATTACCCTATTCAGGCACAAAAATTTATATTATTTGAAAATGTCATATTCTTCTATTTATTTCATGGCTTATCTGCCAAATTTCAACTTTTTATCTCAAGATAAATAGTAATTTATTTAATTTAAAAAATTTTGTTGAAAGAATTGCTATTTTTAACGCCCCAGCTGAAAATTTTCAAATTATTCCTATCGCCTTCAATTCTAACCTCTTTGCATATATAAAGAATAGATGACAGTAAAAAAAATATTTTTGTTCTTAAGATAAGGTGAAGATTCCGAGAGAGGGCCTAGTGAGCCGAGAGCCTCCTCTGACAAAATTCCGTTTCCCTCCCCTCATTGTCTTTTAATTTTGGAATTTTGAATAATTCTGAATAATTTAATTGTTTAAATCATAATTTCCCAAACTTTTTTCACCTACCGCACCCTTTTCGAAAAAAAAATCACTCACCGCCCCCTGCAAATCTGTATTTTATGAGTAAACAAGAAAGGCGAAATG
>JAAAKE020084113.1:0-22802 GCA_010014785.2 Anisolabis maritima | reverse complement strand
ATAAAATTGAGACGGTTCACTCTTCTCTTTAGGGAATGAGAATGAAGGGTACCCAATATAATATTAAAAAATTTGAACACATATGAGAAATCATCAATATTGACAATTATTTAAAAATCTGCATATGATAATATAAAAAATAAAGGGGCTAAACATCCTTTAATACCAGTTCGTGTGAACTTTTTTCCGATTGTGGGAAGAAAAAATTTGCTTGACTAACATATTAAATTGCATTGGAAACATCTTAGAAAAACCTAAATGGACTCTTCGATATAGTAGAAATTTTTTTTTCCTCTAATGGGCTTTGGGTTCCATGACACGGAGCCTACCTATGGGTGGGTCTCCATTTGTTAAAAAAAAAAAACAGTTAATGATATTAAGTATATATAGAGTATATGTTATTTAATTCTAAGATAAGAAATTTTATTCATATTTAAAAAAATGTTTAAATTTATCAGATTTTTTTTTCTTTTTATCTTTGAAAATTTCTAAGACATTTAAATATTAAAAAGCCACCATCTGCTCATTGGTATAGTGATAAAAATGGCAAACTTTAAGAGAAGATGAAGTTGGTTAAAAGAAAAAATTATTGAACTGACAATTCTTAGTAAAGCGATCGTTTTCCAGCATGTTTCGTTTATCATTATCATTTTTTTTCCTCCCCATTCGAGCTTCCACTGATTTCACATTGGAAACTTTTATGAATTTTTATTTTTCTCTATAAATACTTGTTGAAGGGCCACTTAGGAGATAGTGTTGTTAAACTTGGAAATTTTCATAACTGTTTTAATTGAGTAAGACGTCTTTTCTAAAGGGAGGAGACGAAGGAGCCACGAATCGAACTAGAGACCGTCACTCCAATCCGAAGCCGAGGAAGCACATAAAGCAGTTATTGATTCCTTTAGGAGACACACACACACACACACATACACATACACAAATACAGGGACAAACACCGGGAATGTACTCACGTAGATATGTGAATAAAATATACATAGAGAGAGAGGCAGAGATTAAGGGTGGAAGAGAGTTGAGAACCTGGAGAATATTACTTTACTTTACTTTAGGGGAAGATGGGAAGAGACCAGGCGGGGTCAACGACGAAGAGAACGAGTATGGCAACCACGAGCATGACCACGATGACGACTAGGAAGACATCGTCAACGAAGAAGTGAGAAAATGCAATTAATTTAAATGAAGGAAAGGAGAGAAGGAGAGGGTGGAGGAAGAATGGTCGACGATGGCGATAAGGCGGTCTGCTTGCCCAGGCCAGGAAATGGGTCAGATCGGGCTCCTTGGGGAGGATGCCTGTGGGGTGAGCTAGCTAACACGGATCGATAGCGTCCTGACACTCATGCCATTCATCCGAAGCACCCACACCCCAGCAAACACCGCTGGCCACACCGAACCAGAACCATGCAGAATGTCCAAAGCTGAGGGTTCCCAGGGGGACTCAGGGGGTGGGGGAGGTTCGGCAGAGCAATTAACCCAACTTGGATTTATGCTAATGCTATCCTCCCTGAAACAGAAATAATCAATAAAGAATCAAATATTGCCTCCATCTTTCAAAAGAAAATTATTCTAGCTTGAATTTAGATCAATAAACCAACGACTCTTAATAATCATTTATAATTAATTAAACAATTATTTTGTAAATGTATAACAAGCAATGTGATAATAGAAAAAAAAAAAAAAATATATATATATATATATATATATATGAGGCGAATAGCTTATGGGATTGTGCTTCTAATCCTGAGGCAAAGCAACTCAAGTTCAAATCCATATTCAACTTTATGAATGATGCTTTCATCTGGCGAAAGTATTGAAAACCCAATGTTCAGTATTGTCCCAGAAAATTTACAAATGATTGAAGAGAGTATATATACACATGTTATTTCATAAACGGAATAAAATTCCATCCCTCTAATTCTCGAATATGTAATTGATTATATTTTTATTCTGAAAATTATAAATTTTTTCCAATTTCGGATGATTAAAAAGAAAAATCAATTTTTAAAAAATGGAGGGATTTTATTTTATTATGAGGTTGATGACCTATTTGCAAAAATTACCTAAGCTTTAAATAAATTACAATAAATTCCCCCTAATTGTCAATGTTTATTATAATTCTTTTTATTTTTATAAAAGAAGAAAAAGAAATTTGCAAAAAGAAGTAAAATTTCGAAATTTTATGAAATATATTATTTATACTTTGGATCAGTGACGCATTCAGAATTTTTTTCAGGAATGTAGTATATATAATAATTAAAAAAATTATTTAGTATCATATTAGTTTATATATATATATATATATTTAAACCGTCAATAATATTGCTCCAGACACATTAGATTTGCAGCTTTTGTCCAAATATTTCACTTGTGGTTGTTTTATATTATTTTTATATTTTTATACTCTATATCTAGCTATACATAATTATAAAAGTGGAATAAGTCAAATTTGTGGTTTTAAGAAATATGAAAGTTGACATGAGACATACCGTATATATATAATTTGTTTTCATGTTTTGTCAAAATAAAAGAAATTATGACTTGGATTGACCATTTTTATTAAAATGTGGAGTTAAGAAATAGAGTTCATTATATATCTTATGTTTAAGGAGAATATGGAATATTTGAAGGAAGAGTTGAAAATGGAGTTCAAAAATTTTATTATCCCAGATGAAGATTTATTTAAAAAAAATGTAAATATCTCAAAACAGAAATTTGACTTAGCCCATTTTATAATTATGTATAGTTAGTTATAGAGTATAAAAATATAAAAATAATATATAACCACAAGTGAAATATTTGGACAAAAGCTGCAAATCTAATGTGCCTGGAGCAATAATATTGACGGTTTAAATATATATATAAACTAATATGATACTAAATTTTTTAAATTATTTTGTTAAATTAAGGTTTATACTGTTATTATCAAAGTAATTAAATTAATAAAATAAAATATTTTTATTAAAATGGTAGGTTAGAATGATGTTTAATTGAGGACATAAAATGTAATAATAAAAAAATGTCTCTCTTCATTTAATACAAAAAAAAAAGGGTAATATAAATGAAAAATAGAAAAACTTAGATGTGTATAAAGAAAATTTTCAAATTAAAAAAAATCAATTTAGAAATTAAGAATATTAAAATTATAGGTCTCAAATATATATATATATATTATTACTTATATGATATATATAAGCCATTTAAAAAAAAACTAATGTATGATTCAAAACGATGTTTTACATTCATTTTATTTTTTATTTATTTTTGATCTTTTCTAGGCCTTTAATATTTATTTTAATTTAGATATATCTATTTTAACCTTTGGGTAATTTCTTTCTCTTATTTAAAATATACCTAAATCTAAGACATAAATAATTATATTCTAGCAGTAAAATATATTTTATTACTATAAGTTTTACTTTTAGATCAAAAAATAACAAAAATCACACACTCAACACTAAATGTATATATATATAGACTGAAGTTGCATGCATATAATAAAATTAAATATTCCTTATTACTTGTTTTATTCATATTAACATTCAATAGCAATTTAAATGGGCAAGAAAATTTTCAAATTTAATGTTGAAAGGAAGGAAAAGAGTGGAAAAGTTTGATAAAAACACTATATCAAAAAAAAGCATGTTTTGAGGTTAATTTTTGATTTTTTGATATTTTTTAATTTTGAAAAGACCTCTAATCATGGGAGATTCTATAAAATATCTAGAATTATATAAATATATTGAATATTGATAAAAATCATTGATTTATATACATTTTATTTATTAAAATAGACAAATTCATGTTTGGGTATATTGTTTTGGATGTATTGTTTTTTTTTTCTAAATAACTTCCTTAATGTTAGATAAAATTTAAATATTATTTGGGCTTAAATAAAATAAAAATGAAAGCAGAGTGCATTGCTAGTACCTGATTAATTGGATGTTGAATGTTGTGTGTCAATTGGAGGCCAATAGGTTATGTCAATTCAAAATTTATGAAATTTGCAGCTTGCAAGCTTCCCTTTCTCTATTTGCCATTTACAATAACAACTACCTTTTTGTTTTTCAAAAAATTTATAAAAAATATAGTAAATAAATATAAGAGAGTAAAAGAAAAGGCGAGAACTTACCGCCTCCAGGGGTCCAAGACTTTCGGGTCATCCCCCACACTTCTTACAAGGCCCCATTCGTGGACTGCAAAAAACAAATCATTCAATTATCAATTACACTGACATGTTCTATAAATAACGAAAAAGATATTTAGTCGTGTTTTACTGAATCACAACTCTATTAATAGAAACATATTGATCTAAGATGTCTGTAACTAAAAATTCACTGATGGCTGCGAACAACTTTTAAAAAATTCCATATAAATACTCAAATTAACAACTAAATTTATTATTTGATATATTTAAAAAGTTTCAAGTGAGCTATGAGTTCTTATTAATTTTAAAATGGAAGATAATATATGCAAAATATTGGGTGTTAAAATATAGGCTAGGAAATCATGTTTTTAATAAAAATTAATATTAATTAAAAAATAGTTAAAAAGGGGATATTAAAAATGAATGAATTTAATTTGAGACAATTAATAAAACCTGTTCGCAGAAACATTCCATCGTAGGATGTCATTTTGGATGAGGAGGCACTTAATCGAATGTTTATTGAATTAATAAATAAATAAGATGAAAGCTCACCTCTTTCTTTATCCAGGATATTTTGGAGGATGTCACTATCCTTGGCACACCAATAACCACTCAGGGTTTACGTAGAAATCGGCATAATTAATTAAAATAAAATGGTTAATTTTCACAAGAAAAACCTATGAAGAAGATGGCGTCTGGCTAGAGCAAGTTGCCGATTTACAAACATTTTTCTACGAGCATTAGCATACGTCAAATGGATCCGTTTGCAATCTCAATTAATAGTTCCAGTTTTGAATTATTTGGTGGAAATTAAATAGAATCAATATGAAATAACGAATGGACACTGAATAAATGTATGAAAAGTGCGAGACTGAGCATAAGAACGTCACATCCGGCACTTGTCATCGCATCGCTCGGTTGAGTTCAGGTTGATTGGGATTTGGATTGGGACGGGACGAGACGGGACGGGTCGGGTCGGGATGACCCACGGCACGGAGCACACGGAGCCACGGGAGCACACGGAGCACACCGAATCACGAGGAGCTCTCGTTGTCTATGCAACCACCACAGAGAATATAAATGAAATGATAGATGGGGTAGCCTCTTTCCTTTGACTTACAATTTTATTCAACATTAATAAAATATCGTTTTATACTTCAATTTATAATTTACTAATTATACTTCACTTTATTTATTGCTTTTTTCTTAAATATTATTATACTTCTTAATTTAAAATTCTATTTGAAAAGAAAATAACGATAATGCAAAAAATATAGAAACTAATTGTTGCGACGCTTTTTTTTTTTTTTTTTTTATTTGCGTAAAGAATACTAAAAAAATAAATAAACAAAGCTTTTTAAAAAAATGTTAAATTTGAATTTTAAAAAAAAATTTAAAAAAATTTTAAAAATAAATAATTTTTAATTGAGAAAATATATTGTAATTTTTTTCTCGAAATTTTAATTTTTTGTTAAGTTTTTACTAAAGAAGTAAGTATAAATATATTTTTCTTTTAAAGGAATAAGGCAGCAAAAAAAATATATTCTTTAGTTTCTTAAATGAAAAAAAAAAAGGATTGTAGAAATTGGGATGCAAATATGAGAAAAATTATTCAACCAGAACAAAGAAATTTTATAATAATAAAATATAAAATTATCTTAAAAATATTTATTTTTTAATGAGATAAAATCTTTATAAAATTCTTTTAATATAATTTACATTCGGTTTAGAAATTTGTCTTGGTTGAACATTTGGGTCACTATGGAATGGAAAGACTCTAAATTATATTTCAAGTAAAAAAAAATAGATTTCACATGGGCTGAAACAGGATTTTTTTTTAAATTTATTAGTACTTTTAAAACTTAGCTTTATTTGCTTTAAAAAGCTAATAAAAATCACTAAAGAAAATACAAGATATAAGCAATTTCAGAGACTATATATATATTAATAAAATTCCTCCCCTCAATTTTTTAAGGATTTTGATCAGAAATTTTTTCTAAACGAGGATTCTTCAGAAAATTTTCTTCTGATTTTAAATAATGTTCCCCGATTGAAAAAATGAAAAAAACGTAAACCGTTTTCGAGTTTCTCCATTTATTCAACTCCTGAAAAAAAACAAATGAATTCACAGTAAAAGCACTCACATAAGAGAATCTTAAAACAAAATATAGCCGGTTCTCTCCTTAAAACTAAGAATTTTATTACATGTTTTTGTACTTTTATATATATATATAAATTTTAAGTATATCTTTGATATATATTTTAAAATCATATAAACAAAAAACTGTAATCATTCTTTAGCTAAAATCAAGTTATATTGACGAAAATTTATAATTTATACTAACAAACCACAGTTAAACTAGGGCTGTTTTTTCGGGAGGGGTCGTGGGTTATAAAGACAAAATTATATCATTGTGGATAAAGATATGTTTCTATTAATTTTGAATAAGTTTTGATACAATATTAAAACAAAGTTATCGAATAATAATAAAAATACATTACTAATATCCTAGAAATAAATTATTTGTAGCTCGAGTTTAAAATAAATTTTAAATATAAAATATATTTTGATAATTTCTATCAGAGTTTAAAATTTTATTTAACACTATTTCCCTCTCTATTATATTTTTATTTTATTTTCTTTTTGGGGGGTTTGATATATATATATATTCTGAAAGGTTTCCGCGGTTGGATATTCCACATATGTATATATATTCCCTGGAGATGGCTCTACTGAAAACATCCAAGAACAACTGCGAAATCTTTCTAAGTATGAGTAATGAAAGATTTAAAAAAAAAATTGAAGGGATAAATTTTATCCTCTTCATTATGATACCTAAGAAACAAATCAACAACTGAGATCACAGTCTGGGTTTATATGTCTACGTTACATTCCTTTATTTTGTAAATATTTCAAAAGACAATATTATATATTGATATAATAAATTAAATAGAATGTCCCTTGAAAATGTTTACTTTATTATTCTGTATTTTTACAAGTGTTTAATTAATTATTCAACAATCACTCGCACATTTATTTATACTATAATAGTATAATCAAGTATAGATTTTTAAATTCATACTCCAGTACTCAAATATATTACAGATCACATAACGTTCTTATATTTTCCATTTCCAAACAGAAAAGCATATCTTCAAATATTCAAATTTATTTTCCTAGCATCGAAATTTTCTTAAATAAATTTTATACATTTTGTCAGGAAATTAGGATAAGATTAAAAGACAAATTCAAGAATTACAACAATTTATTTCAACAAACAAAGGACTTTAATGAAAAAACAAGGAATAGTAATTGCATGGAATGTTAAATTTAAAAATAAACAAATTAAAATGTTTATTTTTTTTTTCTAACGGCCTAATTTCTAATTTCTTCCAAAATAATTCCTAAAACAATAATATCGACATATAATATATACAGGTATATATATAAACATAATAAATATATTTATTTATAAATAAAATAAATAAATGATTTAGAGAGAACATACATTCTAATCCACTATATAAATATTTTCGATAGTTTTCTTTTGACGGAATAATTATTTTTTTCTTTTAATTGACATTTAAGTCATAATTAATAAAAATTTAATAAATATTATCTCAGTGAAAAAACTATTTTTACTTCTATTATTTTTTATTTCAAATTGGTTCACATCAAGGATGCGGTTTTCTCATCTATTCATTCGATTCACATACAAAACCAATAAATCACAATTATTTCTTGACCTATTCATAATCCATGTATTCCTTTTAATGTATACTGCAAATTAAGAATTAGGTCCCTTAAAAAATTTTTTAAAAAATATATAAAATTAATAGTTAACAAATTCTGCCAATGACTAGATAAAGGAAATTCATTAAAACAAATAGTGATTTCATAATTCATTTGTTTTAAGGAAAGAAATCTAAAAAAACTATCAAAACCATTTTTTAATTTAAAAGATAATTTACTATAAAATTTTAAAAATATTAAATCTGGAAAACATTTTTTCATTAATCAACTATAAAAAATAGGAGTAATTTTTCTTATTGTGCATATTTAATTATAATAATAAAATTCAATGGCGTAATTTGAATCCAAGCTCATGGAAAAGTGAAATTTTAAAAATATTTTTTTTTTGTTTGGAGAACAAAACCTCTCTCCAATAACATCACATTTAGGAAACACGATTGATTATGTTATCGACTTTAATGAAATTTAACTAGAAATTCTATTTCAGGATCTACGTCGATTTTTAGGTATTTAATCTTTCCAGGCAATTTTTTATTATATTATTTCCAAAGACTCGGAAGAAATTTTTTGCTTCATTTTTGAAAGAGAGTTATTACTTCGTTAAAATTATAATAGAGAAGGTAGGCAAAACTCAAAAACAGTTCAACCTCCCACTATATATTCATTTTTGATTTAATCAATAATATAAGATGGCCCACCACCTTTCATACATCTTAGATTAAATTAAAAATAATATTTAAAACGGAGGGAAATCAATCATCACTCTCACACTGAGACTGTGAGATTGCTTCATTACATACACATGAGAGAGGACATTGTATTGTATAAGATACAATTTTGTCTTTTCCTTCAATGACCAAACGAACAATCAACAATCAACATTATTAAAGTGAGCCCTTGGATGAAGGAAAGTTGGAAATAACTTCCGCAATAATCACCTGCGAATAAATATACTTTTGCCAAAAATTTAGCCTTTTATTTAATCTTGGTAAGATTTATTTTCATTTATTATAAATTTGTATTTATTTAAAATATCACAAAATGTACATATGATATAGTGGACTGAAGATGAACAAGAAAATCTCGTTCCAAACATCTCAATTTTGAGTTTTTATTGAATATCCAAAGTCTGCCTTATTGCTGATTCCGCCTTCTCCTCTATTAAAACTTTCTTCATTTTTATGAGGTAATTTACAATTATTTTGTTAATTCATAACAAATTCTGAGACAGGGTTCTTCAAAATCAAAAAAACACGAAATTTTTAAAGAATTAAGGAAAATTAAAATAAAATTCTTAAGGATAACTTGTAAAAACTAAAAAAGATAGAAGAAAAAAATTTATTTGCCCCTAACTCCCCTCTCAAAAAAAAAATTACATATTCATTATTGTTTTTACCTGTTATATTCAAAAAGTGAAAAATTATAACCCTCCTTTAAAAAATAAAGATCATTACTTTTATACTGAAATCCCAATCGATATATATGAGTAGAGCAAATTTTGTTAAGTATTTTTTATCCAAGTAAACTTCGATCGGATTTCATTATTATTACAGTTGTCCTGTGGTTGAAAATTCATAAAAGAAGATTATAAATCATTATTAACTGCTCAAAATATTTATTTAACTGACCAAAGAGGGAGCTGAATGGTTTTATTCTCCAAAAATTAAATTCAGCAATAAATTTATAGATATTTTTTTAACATTAATCAATGGGAGATCTTAAAAGAGAACTCCCATATTAATGTATATATATATATATATGAATTAAACTAGTACTAATAGTTAATGAATATTCGTATAAAAAATGAGAATTCTTAATTCATTTCTAATATAAGTTAGTATCACAATATATCAGAATAATAACTAATATACAATTATAAATTTTCCTTATTTATTATGTCAATGCAGTTGAATTTTCATTTTCATAGGATATCTGGAAACTAATAAATTAATTATTATTAATTAATTAATATTATTAGTGAATTTTTCAATCTATCTATTAATATTTATTCAGTATAGTATAGGATAAGGAAAATTTACTTTTAATATTTAAAATTTTTTCCACAAATATTGAGATCAGTAAGCGATTGTTGGAGAAAATTTTGTGAATAGATTAATCAGTCAGTGAAGAAAGAAATTAGAATAATAATGTTGACGTTTCGATAGCAAATCAAGTACTTGGAAATGTCAGTATAATGTGTTGGTTGGTTCAGCTAACATCTGGGATTATAGTTCATTTCAAGATCTCGATTTTAAATTGAAACTTAGAAAAAATCAAGTGGCTGTCTGTCCATTCCATTAAATATTTTCATTAGACAAAATCTCATTTCAATTCAATTGATAGTTGAGAGGCATTCTACCAAAATTCCAAGGTGCTTTTGTATACAAAGACTCACTCCTCAAATTGAGCTACTAAACTCTGGTATTTTAATTTCAGGTTACCCATTCGAGTCTTTAATTTAATGAAAGGTGTTTGTCACGCTGGCCGAAATATTTGCCGAATAAAGTGATGTAAAGTGAACCTGAGAAAAACGGCTTTTCTCCAAACACTTACACAAATATTACTTTTTATCCAAGGTATTTATTTATAATGACAGCTAAATCTACATTCCTTAAATGTCAATTCCATGATTAATTATAAAAACGAGTTACGTACAGACGAGGAAAAGAAATTCAATGATTGATAGTTGATAAACGAGACGTTTTGGACAATTTATTGATTTTTTTCATCTTCAAATTCATCAAAAATAATCAATTTCAATGAATTCCTTATATGACTTTTAATCATTGTATTATCATATATTTATAAAACAAATACAATTTCATAATATTAAAAAACTACCAGAAAAGTGAAAGTTGTATAAAAGAGCGAGTACTACTACAGATTTTAGATTATTATTTTTTATTATTTTTATTACTACTTTTTATTAAATTCCTCTTTGGAAAACTTTTGGGAACTCAAATTTTCCTATGAAATGTTTAGTCCTTAAAACTTTTGTATACTCTTTCGCGCAAGTAATTATTTCTTTTAATCACGATTATCATTAAAGAGTTTATCATCTGTAGACCGGGATTTCCTGACTCCTAGAGAGACATTAGTTCCAATTTTTTTTGTTTTTGACTATCTGTTCCAATGGAGCTAATGTGGGTCACTTTGGGCGTTGGTGTACAAAGAGTCTTAACTTGAATGATGTAAGCTATTATGAGATTTGGAAATCGATATATAAAATAACTAAAAAAATATAAATTATCTTTAATGAAATTCACTGGAAAATTATAATTTCGAAAAGATAGGGAGTTGCAAAAGTTTTTGTAGGATTTTAGTTAAAAAAATTTATTTTGATATTTTTAGAAAAGATTAATTAAAAAAAATTTTCCGGATATCCTTTATGAAAATTATTATCTCTGGACTTCTCGGTTTTAAATTAAGCCACTGAGCTTATAAATTAATTGTGCTTTGAAAAACTTTGTTTTATTTCTGGGTGGTCCATTATCATTGTTAGTATTCTGATTTTTACGAACATCTAAATAATGACCAACGTTTTTATAAACAAAATAATTTATATAAATATATACCAATTAATATAATCAATACAAGATATTATGGAATACTATTCCACATGAACAGGAAGATCAGAATGTCACTTTACAAGCATTAAAAAACTAGTAGAGAAACATTACATTCACTGACTTGAAGAGAGAGATGTTATTTGTTTCCTTGATATTTGTATTGTAAATATTATTAATGTTTCCGTTTTTCTTACTAATAATTGATTTATTGCCAATTTTTTCATTTAAAAATTTGCAACATGAATCAGGAAAAATATGAAAGAATAAAATTATTATAGATATATCTTTCATTAAAAATAATTTATAAATATATATATATATATATATTCATAAACATATGTAATGATTATATTTTAAATATGTTAATAAATTAATGATAGTAAATATTTAAAGAATTTATATTTGAAAAATGAAAATGAGATATAGAGGAGGAAAATTTCAATAGATAATCCCATCCTTGAATTTTTTATCCTACATTTAATGAAAAGAATTTGGAAAATCTTTTGTTTTGAAACTTGAAAATTCCGCCCCCTGTTCTATTGTGTATTGCAAGCCGCCTATTACACACAACCATATTTCTTGTACACCTCATGCCTAGCGGCCCCTAAGACCCCAGAGAGCATTATCATCAATGTGTGACGAGGTGAAATAATATCAAAAAAATTCCTTGAGATGAGCATGAATAGTGAAAATCATTCCATTCAATCATTTGGAATTGTAATATATAGTTGCTTTTTTGTATGAAGTTGGAAAAAGTCAACTTTTTTATTGTAATAAGTTTCATAATAATTGTTGGAAAAAAAATTTTTATTGGGAGCTAATAAATATTAAATTATATGTTTATATTATCACAATCATTATATGATAAATATATATAATAATTTTGTATGTTTTTTTTTTACCAAATTTTATCTTTTTTTAAGGGATAATAGTGGATTATTTTGGGGGATATTTATCCAGTCTATAGTTATGAGATATGAAAAATGCATTTTTTGGGGATTATCTATCTCCTTCCCGCTCTCTTTATATATATAAGACCACATTTTTTTTCCATCCTTATTAAGAATTCAATTTCAATTGAAAAAAATAGACTTATTTTTTGACTTTTGAAATATTTTAGAAAAATCTAAAATATTAAGGTCTAATAAAAAATTCCATAATTCATGTCACATTAATATTAATGGTAGTTATAAAATAAATATAGAAGAAAAGGGAAGTAACTTTTCAATTAAAAAAAAAAAAACAAAAAATTAGTTCTTAACAAAAATAAATTAAATTATTAAGTACTTCCCTTTTCAATTTATCTTTTGGTTTACTTATTAAATAATGATCACAATGGAAAAAATAGAGAAAGTAATCTTTTGAAATTCACCCGTCAGTTGTCTCTAATTTACCAACCTGGATTTTGTTTATACTAGACATGATTTCGTTTTCTTTTTGTTCTAATTCTTCTTTGGAAGAGTCTATATTATTATGGTGCTGTTGCTCCGAGGAGTTGGAATTGACAATGGACTCGATGGCTTCAGCGCCCTGTTCGGTGCTCTCCTCCAAGTCTGAGGGTTTCTCATCTTCTATAACCTCAGAGGCTACATCGGTGGGTGTCGTCAAAGTTGACCACCAATTAGAAAATGCTCCTTTTGCTTGAGATAGGGCTTCACCTGCAACGACCAATATTTTTTTTCAAATTACAAGGAATAATAATAATTATTTCTCATTTGTGAAGATGGATTGATTTTTATCTTTTAGGAAGGGATGGATTCCCATTTTTATAACAAAGAAGAAATTACACAAATTATGAAATCAGCAGCTTAGTCAGCACCCTACTCCCCTCGCCCTTAGTTAAGCTTAGACCAAAAACTTAAATATTTAATTATTTTAATTATTTGAAATCTGAGGGGGGAGAATTTTTGTGTTAAGAAATTTTATTTTCTAAAATTCCCTTTCATTTATTGTTTTGTCAAAAAATAATTTCCATATTGAATCATTTTTTTTTAATTTGATTTATGCTCTTTTTCGGCTCAGTGGACATTTAGATTTTACAAATATTCTCGATATATAGTTTTAAGTATTAAATAGCGTTTGCTTCCGGGGAGATTCAGTTCACTCTTGTTCCCAGGGCACCCAACTGAAGTAAACTTAGCACTGAATGGTCTAGCTTGTCAACATAGATCTTGGTAATTGTTTTTTTTTCATTCCGGCTAGGTCAGCCGGCGAATAAATTATTTAGAGAGTTAGTGCGCTATCTAAATACTTATAGTAGCTATTTAAGGGTAATTGGAAGTTTTGTCTTGTTCTTAGCTAAAAATTGGTTATATCATAAAAGAAATTGTATTTTTTTTTTATAAAATATGTGTATATGAACAATATACACGGTATAAATATGTTTTAGTATGTATAAAAAATTTATACATATAAGAAATGATTCAAAATACAAGAAATAAATTTTATAAAAATAAAGGGTTATGAATAGGCTATAGAGCGTGGAAATGAGAGAAACAAAGATTGAAAGACAAAAATAAAATAATTCTGAAAAATAAAATTAATGAAAGACAGGTAACCTCCACAGAATTGAATATTCCAATATTGACACTGCTCCACTACTAGATTGCAATATTGGTCATAATATTTCTTCAATATTACTATAATCTTGTAATAGTGACTTGCATGCAGCATTACTATAATATTGGCCATTTTGTAGAAAGTTGTAATATTACACCTTTTGTATTGCTACATATAAGAGAAGAGAAAGTATAACTTTTTATGATATGCAAATTACAAAATTTTTGTGTTATATTCAAAAGTTTGCTAAATATTTATTTATAATTACTTTCTATTATAAGATATTTATAGAATAACAAATAACTCAAAAAAATTTTTCGAGATTCGTTAAGTTGTCCTAATTCTAATAATCGATTTTTAGGAACATAATAAGTACAGTAGAAATCCGATTATCCGGACTAATTGGGTCAGGGGTCGACGGGATATTCAAATATAAATAAAAATTGGGGAAAGTTGGAAAAAGTTAAAAAAAATATGGCTCTCGTTTGGCTAATTGTTTTTAGGGTTCTACTGTATCTTCTTACCAAGCTCGATGAGGCTTGGAGCAGTAAATATTTTATTGTCTATTAATTATTCAAAAGATATCTGTGCTGCATAGTGCAGGTTTTTTTTTATAAATTTCTGCGACGTAACTAGTAGTTCTTCATCTCCATATTCCCCCCGTCATGATTTTTAGTTGTAATTAAATTATAAAGGTACCATCAAAGAGAGCCCACCAACAAAAGATGAGGAAGGAAAAGCGGACACCTAATAATTGAAAAGTTGGTTTGTGCTCCTCATTAAAAAAAAACTTGAGAAGATAAGGAAAAGGAGGAAATTTTTTCTCTATACATTTATTTTCCAGAATCAATTAATTCTCAGAGTAGAACATCAAACTATGACTCATTCAAAGAAATTCACTTTTCTTCTATTTATTCATAGATTAATATTTCCATTAAGCTTTTTTAAAGGGTCGATTAGTAAGACAAGAATAAAAAAGAGAATGAATGAAGAAGTTTTTTGAGGAGCAATCTTAAAGAATGCAAGTCAAGGGAAGTAACTTAATTTTGCTAATAAAAGAATAAATATTATTAATTTTTGTAAGAGTTCGAAGAAAAAGAAAACCAGCCGCTTTTCTCAGGTCACTCACTATACACCACTTTATTCGGCCAGCATTACGTCGGCCATCCTCAGTGCCACAATATGATAATTTTAGTGGACCTGCGTCTGTTAGGTATATAAGATTCTTGGAGAGGTGAGGGACATGTACACAATGAAACGATTCGATAGCAAATAAAGAAAAATTTATAATTATTGAAAAACTAATCCTACTGGTCCATTGCGAGTAAGGAAAAAACTGGAAGTAGTTTCGGGAACTTTTTCATTTGGAATAATTATTAGTTTTCCGGGAATGTGGCCTTGTCAACTGTTTTTTTTATTATGAGATTTTTATTTGGTGCATTCATGCCCCTAGCTCTTCAGGAGTCGAACCTAGGATTTGCCTTTCCGGGGTGGTATTTGTATTAGAGTTTCCTGGTTCCCATGCTGCCTGATAACATGAAATAACAAGCTAACAATCTTCAAAATTGTTGAAGAGTCGATTCATATTGAGGGAATGTTAACCTCATGTTCAATCTGGAATTGTTAAGAATACTTTGACGGGACGATCCACTAAGAGTCTCACATCTTGTGAGTTAATGGATGGAGACCACGAGTTACCAGAGCCAAGGCTGGTATTTCATTTGTTTCATGTCAGCAATCCTCTCACTCATCAAGCTCATCAGACTGGCTTGCTCCTTCTCTCGGTTGCAATTGATATTTCGAACCCGAAAGATATGACTGATGAGAAAGGAAGAAAAAGACATTGACTTGATTGCTGCTAATGTTGGCGTTCCTTCAATTCGATTCGAACTTAAGGAGGCATTATAACTGTCTTGTCATTTTGCTTAATCTTTTTTTTATATTTATTTTCATTTTTAAATAAATTATGGGTGAAAACAATATTTCTTTTGATTTAGGGAATTACATGGGTAGATGTATTATGGATGATGCATGGAGAAATAAAACCAGATAGTCTCAGGTTCCATCTTACATCACTTTATTGGTGTACCCTGGCGTCGGCCATCCTCAGTGCCACAATGAGATTTTTTATTGGACATTAGTCATATGATAATATAAAATAATAATTATTATCGAACCGCTCGTTTGAACGAATGCACCTCGCGTTTTCAAGCAATTTTAAAATCTGATGGAAGTTGGTTCACTAAAAAATCACATTATGGTACTGAGAATTTCTGAAATATTTGCCAATAAAGTGATGTCAAGTGGCACCTAAGAAGGCTGGTTTTATATCTCAAATATTTCTTTTATCACTAACAGTCTATATGCTTGCAGCTAATTTTTTTCTTCCATTTTAAATATATAAAAACTCTATAACAAAGATATTTATTTTTTATATGATTTAAATATTTATAATATACATATAAGAATAAATGTTCGATCGTCTTTGTCTTGTTTCTCCAATTCTTCGAATTAAAATTTTTCTTTTCATTCAGAGAAATGTAAAGATTTTACAAAACGTTTAAACAGAGATTCTAGAAAGTAAAAAGAATTTTACAATGTTTCTTCGACTCTCTTTGAGGTTGTATAATCAGGATTGCAACCAGGTGATTAATTAAAACACAAAATATTTAAAAAAATAAAAAATTTTATACTTTGACGTTTCGGTTTTCTGTCCTTTATCAGAACAAAGAAATTATAATGCGAAATAGTATGGTGTATTAGTATATCAAACATCAGCGAGCTTCGTGTAAAAAAATTAACACAAACATCAACTGGTATGCTAAAAATAGAGAAGATTATAACTTCTCTTCAAAGAAGATGCGATCGAGACGAAGTAAGAATTTAAAGAATAAAAACGACCACCTCCTCTATTTCTGACATATTATATTTCATATCCATTCATATTATTATATGAAAATAGATTAATATGTATATAAATAACTATGGAGAATTAATGAAAAATATCAATGTTTGGGTCGTGTTTTCAGGACAATGTCTTCGAAAATAATCTCCTTTTTGATCCTTATATTTAGAGGACATTTGGTAGGCTGTTATTATTATATAAACAGATAAAAATTCTCAGAATCAAATTCTTATAATTAAATGAGAAAGAGGGACTAAAATTATATGTTTAATACCAAGAAATCAAAATGGAAAATACCTAACCATAAATGCAAAGTATTCTTACCAACAGCTTTTCCAGTGGTTGCTACAGCACGTCCAGTTGAAGCCATCGCTTGATTTAATTTTCGGCCTCCTTCTGTGTTTTGCATAGTACTAAAAAAAGAAATTTGTTATATAATTAATATTTATTCTATGGTTATTTTAAAAATACAATAAATTAGGAAAAATTAATCCAAGTATTGTTTTCGGCTCAATATGCTTTTTAATTTGCCTTTTCCAAAGCACCTCCTACAATTTATATATATATACACACCTTCACATAAAAAATAAGGCTTGCAAGAAAGTCAATTCCCATATAGCCGACGAGTCAGGCCACTTTGGCTTTTGGGACACTACTCTAATAGTTTTTTTTGGGTATTCACACTTACTCTTGTGTATATAATTAATATTTATAGTCCTGACGATGGATGACGCTTAGTTTCCAAAACGTTGGCAAAGCCGAATACAAAAACAATTTATTTTTTTGATTGGTCTCTTTCATAAAAGAAGAAATATAAATATATTTACTGTGAAAGACGAAGTTTCATGTCAGAAACTGAAAGCTGACCGGCGAAGAGATGTCCTGGGTTTATATCCAAAATCACAGAATGATCTCTTTTGGACCATTGACGATAATTATTGGTCAATCGCCAGGCGGTCATAAAAGAGCTATTAAAATGTTCAATTTCACGGCTACCCTCTGAAAAGAAAATTATATTAGAGATTAGACCAGAGAAAGAGATGATGATGTAAAGTATCAAGGTAAAACTCAAATTAGAAGGGTTGACCAAACCTGTCTCTCTTGGGATAAAAAATTGTCACGGGCTGCATATAAAATATATTTATTCTAAATTATGGGATAAAAATTTAAAATAATCGCTGTATTATTAGTATTATTATATCCGTATGGTTTATACTTTAGGCAGCAACGTGTCAAAAGAAATGCTACTTGCTAAGGTTTCAATATACAGGCACAAACAAGACGCAGACCCGATTACAGTGAAATAAATTCTCAAACTCTAAACAAATAATATATTTTCGTAGTTTCGCTCATTCTCATCGGCTAGGTGTCCTGAGGAATAAGACTGAAGAACGTGAGCGAGTAACTATTGATACTGATTTTTCTGACAATACCGAATATCTTTTATTGGGTTTTAGCAACCAAATAGGCTATAAATAAATAATAATAATAATAAATAATAAATAATAATAAAAAAATAAGACAAAATAGGAACTATGGAGTCATGGAGTCGGTTCGGTAAAAAATATGCCGACTCCGACTCTAATACTTTTTTTTATTTAAATAGACTAAGACACATCAACTTATGTTATATTGGAAATTGCTTGACACTTGTAATATTGTTGAAATTGCTTACTCTTGAACCCGAGATTATTTATAATTTTTTGGAATTTTTTTAAAATAAATACTTTGTGAGAATATTAATCCAAATTGATTTTTTTTTACCTTGAAGTAATGAAGTCCTCAACAAGCAGAGTAAATATAAATAAAATTGTGATCGGATCCAATCATCCCCGCGTTTGAATTCGATCACATGTCTCACGATACGTTCAGCAAAGCGTAAATCCTCAGTCGTTAAATGCAACTGTCGCCGTAATTGTAGATCCTGAGTCTCAATGGTGCCGGCCTCTATATCCACGAGTACATCAGCCAAGTGTCGTTTTTGTTTAAAGAGAACATTAGTTGCTCCAACGAGGAATCCATGAACACTTCGGTCGACAAGAAGATCCAGATACGGCAAAGAAAGATACGGATGGCAAAGGGTGCCATTGGTGAAGATCTCAAGCGGCAGACCACACATGTCAGGTTTCGTTTCTGCCAGTACTAATGGAACCAGCAAGTTATTAGCCATTTGTATTGGTGAGATTTCTGATGGTGATTTATTGTCTAGACCATCCAATGGGGAATCATCTGGAGTTGATTGCACCGGAGGTAATTCACCTGTTCAAAAAATAATAATAAAATAATGACAAGAGGGTTATCCGTTAAGGAGAAAAAAATTACTAACCGCTTTGATCAAGGACAACATCAGGTAACTGTTTGCTTTCAATCTCTGGAGTTTCATTTTCTTCAAAATGAGGAACTGGAGACATCGGTCTTGAAGGCCTGCAGAAACAAAAAAGATTTATCATTTTCTTGTTTTTCCTCGGGTAAAATTTCTGAATACAATCTCCTTTCCACCTAGAGGTCGAAAATCAGAAGAAATAGGAAAATTGTTGATTGATATATCATTAGTGATAGGGTGCGATTCTGAATTCATTCAATATATGAACAAATTAAACGGGTGTTGGATCTAGTAACCTTGGAGTCAACCTCAACTAACGCGGCTTAAACGGAGAAAATTTCACTTCGCATATATATATATAATATAAGTCAACTTTTTTTAAAATAAACAAAAAGAATAAATCTTTTTATTTTTGTTTTCAACGAAAGTTTTATTTGAATTATTTTTTACTAGGATATAGATTTGGATCTGAGGCAGATGAAAATTTATTTGAATATCAATTGGTAAAAATAAATATGGATGGATAAGAAAGATACTAATAAAGGTAAATAAAAATATAATTTAAAAAATTGTTTAAAGTCGATATGACTCCAGATTTAAAAAATTAATAAATATTATTAACATAGAATACAAATCATTTTAAATTATAGACGACATAACATTTAGAAGGTCTCAATTGAGAGATGCCTCTAGCTTGCTTAATACGCTTCAGATATGAACCATTATTGCCAGATGAATATGAACATACTGGCAATATCAAGTAAATGAACAAAATTTTGTTTTTAACCTGAACTTTTGTATTAATCAATCAATATTTCCAAAACTAGAGGAGATGGAAAAATGAAAATTGGCTGTTTTTTTTTTTTTTTTTTTTGTATTTTTTTATTTATTCTCTATTGAATTCAAGCATAAATAGGTTATTGAAACAACCACCGATAGAGGTTGCGAAAACAAATAAATAAAGAATTCTTAAAATCGTTTATTTTTTACTTACTTTACATATGAGGATTGAGACAATCCATTTTCTAGCATCCCTGGATGAAGAGAGAGAAGAGATAAAAGGGCAACACAAAGTGGTTGAACAGGGGACCGAAAAAAGATGACTTTTCGTTCAAGAAGAATCAATTTGAATAAGAGAAGAACTTTATGCCTAAAATGTAAGATGAGATCACGTGCTGAGAGACCTAAAAAATTCCAAAGTAAAAGAATACCTCATCATAAAATTCTTTTTAGTTACACTTTATAATTTATCTATCTCTTTCTGTAAAGAAACCTTATTTTTTGAACAATTTTCTCACAATTTTAGTTTAACAAAAACTAATAATATTGGGCAGGCTTTTCTTTAAATTCTTGATTTGTTTTGCTAAAACTTTTTTAAAGTCTGATTTTTTATTATAAATAAAAAAAAGACCATAAAAAGAAAATAATAAAAGGCATAGAGTAAAAATAAAGAATGAATTTTAAATTGATCGATGCAAATTTCAAATTAAAATGATTTATATGTGATACCGTAATTTGAGCACAATTTTCGCTAGTTTAACCGTGAAAAAATTCGGATGCATAAAATATGCGGATTTTTTGAAAAAAGTTTATACCTATTTCTATTCTAGGATGGAAAACAAACTCATACCATCTGAAAAATTTGTACATGAAATATGCAGAACAAAAAAGAAAATTAAAAATTATTCTTTAAAAGTTGGGGTGAGCAAAATATGCGGGGGCGCAAAATACGGTATATAAAGATTGGATTTATTTATTTATATTATTATGTATTTATATGCAATTTATGGAATACTAATTGCTTTTTACGCAATAAGGAAGTAGGGGGGGTTATCTGTCCCCAATGATCCTTTTGTCACTTGGGCTTAAAAACAAAGAATTGGTGAGAAAGACTAATAAATTCCCGAAAGGGACTCTAGGATATTTAAAATGAGATCTTGGAGGACTTGAGAGAGACGATTTCGTTAAAAATATGGAAAAATAAATTATATTTTCACTAAATTATATTTGAATACAAATTTTCAGGTTTTAGTTATAAATATAAATTAATATGAATAGAATCTATTGAAATTTACATTCAATCTAGAAATTCACTTTTCGTTTTTTAGGCTTATTTCCTTTATGATCAAATATTAATTGCTATTTAATGAAGTGAAAAGGCTTTCATTTGCTCTTTGCCCGGGGATGAACAACGATAAATGGAATGAATCACCTTCTAGATAAAAGAACCATTATCTATCTAAGCCTTATTTAAATATTAAAACAAAAACTGACTAATCCATAGTGATCAATGAGTGTGGAACTTTTTTAATTGCGTTTAAGTGCCAGTCTTAGCTGGAATAACTCGTTGCCGTCACGTTCAAGAAGTAAGCCCTTGAGTGAAGAACTTTTTTCAATACATCATGGGGACTAAATCATATTTCGACCAAAGCTAAAAAGTTAAAATAAAGTATAAGGCTAGGCTTAGATTTTTAACTTAAAATTAGCCATATTTAGAAAATAATTTTAGAAAATGACAATATAAAAATTGCATTTAACCCGAACTATATAAATAAAGAAAAATATCCTATCTCGATAAACGAAAAGACAATGGTTGTGTGTAAGTAAAATAAATTGTATAGGCAACAATATTGAAACAACTTAGGAAATGGAATAGTTTTGATTTTAAATTCTTTAAACTTGTCTTTAATAATATTTGTACCAAAATAATTTTTAAATTAATATAATAGCTTATATTTTGATTTTAATAAAAAATATATTGAAAAGGCTTTGAGAAAGGCTGCGAAATGTCAGTCAGTTGTTTTCTTTCTCTATAGAAACTCCCTATGTACTGCCACATATCAAGTATCAGTTAAAGTATTAATACCAATTGAATACATCACTAAGCAACTGCTTAACAAGTTAAAATTACGAAACGGTGCGGCGAGACTTCAGATTAATTGAATTAAAATTTTTTTTGCATTTTCTTAAATTAAATTGCAGGGGCAAAAGGTTTGGGAATTTGTTCTTTTAATATAGACAACAATTGAGTAAAGTTAAATATTAAATATTAAATATTAAAAAGGGATTAAACATACCAACATAAAGTTGATGTTGAAGATTTGGAGTTTGTAAACAGGCATTAAGATGATGATAGGCATCGTGGAGAAGTGATACTTTACTAAAATCGCCTTCCTCAAAATAGGCATGTGTAATAAGAGCCATTTTTACTTGAATATGACCATAAAGAGGCAGAGTACTTAACACACATACAGATTTCTGTATCGTTCCTCTTGTCATATCAGCTGTTCGTGCTTTTAATTTCTACAAAATAAAAAATGATATAAATAACAATAATAATATAATTTTTTCTCTGATTCGAATTCTAAAAATCAATAAATTTATTTAATGGAACATCTTTAAATGTGAGTTCGAATTTCTTAGAATTGGCAGTCTTCAATCTTTTTAGATTAAGAGGACTGATTTTCTATATTTAGATCATTAAAATGCACATTTAATAATGGTATTAATACGTGTTAGATATATTGTTCTTT
>JAAAKE020084102.1:3110-22803 GCA_010014785.2 Anisolabis maritima | reverse complement strand
ATATATATATATATATATATATATTTTTTTTTTTTTTTCGTTGTCCTCTTCACATCTAATTGGTTGGAGATGACGGAGAAATTTTCTGCTTTTTTTTTCTTCTATAGCTATATCTTTTCCGTTTTTTTGGGCTGTTCTCTTCCTAAGGCCTCCCTTCATTTTTTTCTATGTCCCCCCCCCCCCCCTCCCATCAATATTCAGTCTTTTCTTATAATTTGTGATCCCCTTGGAGTTCGGTCTCCAAAATGCCATCCGTAATTCTCGTCTGCCTCAATTTTAATAATAATGAATGTTACAAATACCCAAACTATCTAATATCATATAATATAATATGAATATAATTTTTATAATTTCTTTATTGGTTTAGAAGTTCTTTAATAAATTAAATAATAAACTTTTACCAGTCCTTCTGCACTTACAACCTCATCCATACAAGTTAATTTTTTTTTTTATATAATTGAATTTGTTGAACTTACTCATTCATAAATCCAATTAAAATTTCTCTATAAACTTCAATTATCATGATTCTAGTTTTCTCTTGCGTGTCTTTTGAAATTACTCACATTTTCCGGAAGGCCGGATGTTTGTCTACTGGGATAATGACATGAGGCAAATCGAAACATTTTCCTTTTATAATATTTTTTCATTTTTCTCAACTCAATATATATATATATAGAAACTCTTAAAATATTGTATAGTTACTAAACTTTTCACAATAGCTTACCAACTTGAAATTTATATATATATGTATATATATTAAAACATAGACATTTGTAAATTTATTTAAAAAATATAAAATCTTCACTATGATTTGCCTCTAAACCTTCGAGGAAGAAGCTTTTGTTATTTAGTAATTTTATTGAATGAACCTTTCCCTAGTTTAAAAAAAAAAAACAATTATTTTAGTCGAAAAAAAAATTTTATTTATATCTCAGCTTCTTATTTTTTAAATAATCCGAACAATATTTTCTCTTAATGGATGAAACTTCTTTAGCACCTCTTTATATGGGCATTTTATCTTAAAATTCCCACATTTTTGCAAAGTTATTGGTTTTGAGTTTCCCTAGCTAAGGCTGGATTTTCTTCTAATCCCTTTAATTCTACCATCCCCTTTCCCATTTATCAAGGGTCAGTGCCCTCATGTACCAAAGTTCAATGGTTCGCTTCCCGTCCTGAGCGACATTATATTATATTGGTTATCAATTAATATAAATAAATAGGGTGAAGTCTAAATGACTTCAGATGCCGAAATTCATATAAAGCATTACTGATCACCTTTGAACATTAAACGACTAAACAATTTTGCCTGAAGACAAGCAAATAAAAGGTCTCAAAATTTGTCTTTCATGCCAAAGACTATCTATTTGCTTTCAGTGCCTTCTTCTTGAGTCAATTTTGGATTATTTACAAATCTTAACTTTAAATATAAAAAAGCAGGCGGCCCTGGCCTACGGACAGAGATATAGCAGCCAAGCAAGGCAAACACAGCTGAATCTTGGATAGGTGACCCCGAGAACCACGTATGTTGAACATTGCAGACGAATAGACTAAAAAAAAAAAACTCAAAAAATATTTTAGATATCGAAATGATAATGATTATTCTTAATCATTTCTTCATTAAATATTCATCACAGCTCCTACTTCTAGTTTCTGAATCCAATTAAAATAGAATATATAATATATTCCGAAAGTTTGTTGGTTATTGGCAACCAAAAATTCAGAAAAAAACTTTGCTGAATGAATATCTTTTCAATTTCAAATATAAATATTATTATTATATTAGTATTAATATAGGGAGCAAGAAAAAAAATTTGAAAAAAATTTATTCAAGAAACGAACAAGGATTTGGCTCATGGGATCCAACTCACTTAAAATGTTCTTGTTTGATGGATTAATAGAAAGACATTCCCATTTATTTATATATTAATTATTTCACAATATTAATTGATTAGTAGCAAGTTGGATTCTGATAGAGAAAAAAGAAAGTAGATTGCAGCAAAATGTAAAAAAAGCCCTTGGATGCCAAAAGCCGAACGGATAAAATTTATTAGTTCATCTTTAATTTCTTATTTGTTTGTAATAGGACCAATGATGATAACCTGATATAAAAATATATGTACACATGATAACTTTGGGCCTAATAGCCAATAAGGGATTGAAGTTGGACTAATAATAATTTATCCGTTTGACTTTGGAATCTAAGAGCTTTTTTACGTTTTGCCGCAATCTGCCATTATTTTCCTTCACAATATTAAATTAAAAACATTTCTATCAATAGGAAATGAATTACGATTACGTCTCTCTATAGGTCATATTTATTGACGCCATTCGAGTTCTCTCCTATCAACCATTAACAACTAAAACAAATTGAAAATAAATCAACTCTTATCTCTATCTCGTCACATTCTCTATTTCATAATGAATTTTTTTCAAGACTGAAAATGAATAGATGGAATTTCAAAGCGGAACTTCTCTTTTAGGCAACCTTGACTTTTCTCGCTGGCTATTTATTGTCAACAAAACACAGTCCTTTTCATATTATCTTCGAATTATCCGTAGTAATGAGGAAATTGACATGATCAAATTCTTTTTTTTTATTCTCTTTGATTACTTTCACACTTTATTTGATTTTTTTTTTCATTTCATTCTTCTTGGCGAAAATAGAATCGAAATTAAACTAATATCATTTTCTTTATTCTAGAACGTTATCCGGAAGACTTTTTTTTTGAAATATCATGTTCTTTTTTTTTACTACTGTACAAAAAGTATAATGAGAAATTTGAAAATGGCAATTATTTTTGAATTTTTCTTGATTACAATATTATGATTTAAAATTACAAGTAGGAGAGACCGGAGTCGGTTATTCAGCCTCTAGCGCGATGCTAGTCACATCAAAAGATCCGTCTTTTTGTACTTGATCGTCTTAGGTAGTTTTGTTCTAAGTTTTTCAGTTATTTAAGATTTTCTATTTTTTTGATGTGGTGATTAAATTTTTTCCTTATACTTTGTCCTTTGTTTTATCACAATGTTAAGAATAATAACTGATTATCACATATCACTTGAGATGTTTCTTTCAAAGTATTTTTTCTAATGTTTAGATCTACGCTAAATTAAATGGGGAATGTTTATAAGCAAAAGTTTTTACAAAATGGGACTGATTGTCATTGAAAACCATTACTGAAAAGAGTGATTTTTTTTATCAATTCAGACTAATAAAGATTATTTTAGTTTTTTAATAGTAATATTATTATTTCACTTTAGTGAAATATTAAACATAGGAGACTATTTTAATTCAAGTAAACAATAACATAGAAGTATAATTATTTTTTACTCGTGATAAAATAATCATAATTTAACAAATATTTATCTGCTTTTAAAATTTCTCTATGTGTTTTTCATTGTTACAATTTCTATTTTTTTTCCTTGACAACCAATCCAATCATAGGGGCTGGTTGACTCAGCTGGATTGCTATTTTAGTAAAAAAAAAAAAAAACTAAAGGAGTGCAAATTAAAAATTTGAAATTTTTCCCAAACATGCATGAATAGGTGTACTTTAGTATGAATATATTTAAATAAAACCCATAGAAAAAATATAAAAAAATCAAAATTTGAAAGATGCGACAACCTGCCCCGATCTACTCTATATCTCCTGTCTTATATGATATTCTACTATCCTAGGCCCTAATAAATGAATAGCTAGGAAAATTTTATCTTGATCTTATTAATAAATGATGACAGAAGGGAACGATCTTAATAAAAATGTAAGAATCATACCCATATTTATTCATACTTATCTATGTTATTTGAATAAATTCAATTTAGATGTGAACTAGTTTTGTTAGACTCCAAAATGACCACAATCTTTTAGATCTTGAGCTTTTTATTTGGTGCTATCAGGCGCCGGGATCAAACTCAGGATTTCTAGCACTCCCGGGTGCACTTAGACCAGAATACTAAGAAGCCCGACTTTTTTCAGAGAGTATGATTAAAGTTAGTCTTCAAATATTATATTAAAAAATTATTACTACTATCACTCAATGGGATCAAATTGCCTCTAGTCATTTTTTCACTTAATGTTAACCGTTACCATTTCATATCCAATTATTTTCAATTAATTTAAATAAGAGTCAAATCCACCCCCTATTTTTTATCCCTTAGTTTTATGATGAAAATATTAATTAAAATTATTTAACTGACTATAAATTTTCCCAAGTTTTTTTATTTTTAATTTCATCTTTCTTTCGTGATTTTTATTTTATATTTTCATTAAAAGAACAAGAAGCTAAAGCTAGGAACTTTGTCACCGTCATAAATACAATTTGTTCTCAATATTAGTGTTAATCTTAATTTCTTTTTTTTTGTTCCAGGTGAGTTTTCTACAATCTTGAATCACATATTGTTCCTTCTTTCTACTCTAAGGATACCCAAATAAATGGTAAGAATCTTGAATAAACTAAACTAATATATTGGGTGTAGAAGAATAACTTAACGGATAAAATCACACATTGAATTTCTTACTTTATTCAAAATATGCTGCATCAAAAGCTACAACTTTTGCCCATCTTTCAGGCAATAAACGGATTCGACTCTGATAGAAGTCTAGTGGTTTTGAAAGAATTTGGAAATCCGTAAAGGCATACTTATACAATTAATATTTAATTAATTATTCAAGTGATCATGTCCATTTCTAGTCAAAGTCATTGTAAGCGCAACGATTCTAAAAGAACCATTTGCCACCTCCTGAAAAAAAATTTGAAATGACCACGTCGGGTTATTTTCCAAATTCAAGTAAAATTTTTTATTTATATTATAAAACAAAAAAAAAGCACAAATTTACGGAAGAGGGTTGCCTATCCAGGATTTTAGGCATAACCCCCTTCCTCTCATACGCGTCATCTATGGTCTCAGTTCAGCTAAATACATTTTCTCCACTCTGGACCAATCTTTATGGCGTTGTATTTGATCATTTTTTTTTTTTTTTTTTGTAAAGTCTTGATCTCAAGAAACAGACGACTCAGCAGGCCTTACTGATAATATTATAATATAAAGCGGTCATCTGGGTTATTAAATTGTTTTTATATTCTATATTTTCAATTATTTATTTATTTATTTTTTGATTGATAATTTATTATTTTAAAAATAATATTTTTTTATCAAGACAACATTTTAATTATTTTACAAGATCCTGATACTAAGAGAAGATTTATTGACCTTGGTTTTTGAACTCTTGTTGATTTATCTCGTATCTTCACTTCTTTTTCTTCTCATTCTTCATCTCCATTGAGTTGATGCTGGCAAACCGTTTGCTAAATTATGTCATGCTCTGATGATTTATTAATTCTAAGCATATATCCGGTTGATTTGTTGACATTTTGTCAATTCTTTTGTTTTTCAAAGGATGTTTTTTTAGCAAACACGTAGTATATATTTGTTTATTGAATTAAAGCTTTGATCTTAAAAGAAAGGAGAAAAGAGTAGGCACTATAATTTGTTTGTTTAAATTATTCATGATTGTTCATTAATTAATTTAAGAAATATTAAATTAATTATACCGGTTCCTTTTTCTTTGATGTGCTTTGTAGACTCAGACTTCAAGCTCTGTTGCCAAAGAATTGCCAGAGAAGTAATTTTCTTATGTTTTACTGAGATGGGTTACAATGTCTACTTTTTCTTACCTATATATGAAATATATATTAAGAAAATATTGCGATGGCCAAAAAAAGTATTGTTAAGATTTAAACGGAAATTTGAGGTCCCTGAGTCTAAAAATAACGGGTTTTCGCAAAATGGTATGTGTGGCTAGGTACAAGTTTTCTCAAAAACGTACTAGGCTGAAATTTTATATTTACATAACTACCTTCTGCGCATGGAAGGCTGGAAGGCAGACCACCCAAATGGCCAATTCACCAATGGATTTTTGGACAAATGTGTTGATCTTTTGCGTTGCCTAGCCTCCAACAAACAAATATGAATTAATTCTCCAACTCATGGTAAGATGAGACAAAGAGGTAACCAAAGATACAGGAATGCCACATGACCCACCTTAGGCCGGCCATCCGACAAGTATTAATTATAAATTAAAACTTTTTCTAATCTGTAAGAAAATAAATTTCACATTACCGAAGCAGGAGAACCTCCACTCAGAATTAGGAGAGATATTCTCTCCATGAGTTACCTTACTAAGCTGGAATCAATGCCTATACATCCCACTCATAACATTCTTCGTACTCCTTATACGAATAAATTTACTTTGAATAGTACCAAATCGCTAAGTATGTATGAGATTTGGAGATACCTTCGATATTTTTCAAAACTCCCTTCACAACATAATAAAATTTGTCAACCATCCAGAACCACCCTGGAACCTTTATAAACCTATTTTTTGTATGGGATCTTTTATATCATGACAAAAAATCTACCTCTTCTATTGTGTATAATAAACTTTATCTTAGTATAGTACAAAGATTTTCTAATCCTCCTATAATTTATACTGATAGTTCTAAATGCGGTAATCTAGTGGGATGTGCATTTAAAGCTGACTCTGCATTTCGGTCTTTTAAACTCCCTTCAACTACGATCATATTTACTGCAAAACATAAAGCAATAGAATATGCTCTTATTTATCTACAAGAGAAAAGTCTTAACAATGTGTTGATTGTATCTGATTCCTTAAGCTCCTTGCAGACAATCGATAACTTATATATCTCTCATCCCATTGTACAAAAAATACAAATCTATGCTCATAATTTTATAATAAATGGAATGAATCTTTTTTTTGTTTGGATAACTAGCCAAGGGGTAACGAAATTGTTGATTATTTAGCTAAATCGAATGCGAGGAAATTTGTTGAAGACAGCAGTCAAATGAGGATGTGAGAAAATTGATAAGGAGTTCTATTTTATTTAAGTGGCATGATGATTGGAGAGGTATCTCAAATAACAAATTGAAATTATTTAAGCCCTCTCATGAATTTAGGCCTTTCCTGTAGAGATCAGATAAAAATCACCAGGTTAAAAATTTCCTCCATGGCGCCTGCCCTGTAATGTTAGGATCGATGTAATACATACATTGATAGAATATCCCGAATATAGGACATAGAGGTTTAAGTGCGGCATCCCTAACAGAACAGCTCTTGAACTTCTTAGTGATTCTAGCCTCTTCATGAATCTTTTGTCCTTTTACAAGGAGATTGGCCTTTATACCAAAATTTAAGATGGTAGACTTATATATGATAATATTGCGATGTAAATATATATCTAATCATGATAGGCGAAGTCCCATTACAACTGAGCCAAAACCATCTGTGATAGGAAATTGTGATAATTATTTATTTATTTATTTATTTATTTATCTATCCATTTATTTATTTTAGGTTTATCGGTGTTCGGTTAATGGTCTTTAATCTCTATAGCCTCTTAATTCATTTATTGTATTTTTGGATTATGTTAAAGTCAGACCTAATGGCCATAGATACCGAAGCCCCCTAATAATAATAATAATAATAATAATAATAATAATAATAATAATAATAATAATCTTATATAGAATTGGATTTATATAAGGTTCATTAAAAAAAGGAACGAACAAATCTTTCCAAAACCTGACTACAATGAGGTGAAATATTGATTCAAAATGGCTAGTTTAAATTGCCAAAGTTCATTCATATTCGTTAATTATTTGTAAACAAAGTAAGAAAGAGAATTTCCATTCGTTGATTTTCTTTTACTATGTTTGCTTTGCGATAATATTTAAAAGATGACTCATACTTATATTGCCACTATTGGTACATCAAAGTGTAGTTCTAGCTGATAAATCAAGTTTGTTACCATGTCGAGATGGTTCTTAACTATACTCACTCTTTCATAAAAGAAAACATCCTTGCAATTAAAAAAAATTTCAAAGCCGACAAATCTATGACCTATGTTAGAATAATATTTACTAAAAATAATTAATTACTAAATTTGTAAATATGGAATCAATACGCAGACTATGGCCAGCCAGGCAATAGAGGGAGAAAGAAAAACGGAGATATTAGAACTTTCTTTATTAAAAAAAAAAGAGCGACGTTTCGGTCCTTAGATTGGAACCATTCTCAGTTCAATCACACTAAGTTAAAAATTTGCTTTTCATAAGGCACTACACCTGAGACGAGTTGGTAATGTTTGGTAAAATTTAAACCTGAATTTTGAATTTTAATAATCCCATAGAAAAGACCCGTTAACAAAATATAAATATTTTTAATTCCTATGTTTGAAGATCCTGTCCCTTGGAGCAGAAGTAGAGCTCGTCCCAAAGGTCAGCCGTTCGCTTCCCGATCGATGACCGACAAAAATTTATTTATATTATATTGGTTCCAATTAATATAAATAAATAAGGACGGGGTTTAAATCGCCTCAGATGCCTAAAAAAAGAAATTTTTTTTGTCTTTGGCATCTGAGGCCATATAGACATTAAACGATATATACTTTATATTTATTTACGATACTAATTATCCAGGCAAATATATTTTATTCCAATTGACGGCCGTCACAGCAGATTTTTTTTATTAAATAATCCGAAATCTTGATGGATGAAACTTCTTTAGCACTTCTTTCTATTAGGATTTTATCTTAAAATTCCCACGTCTTAGCAGAGTTGTTATTGGTTTTAAAACCGTCGACCTCGTCTCTACTAAAAATCACAAATCAATCACGAAATGTCATTCGATGGCTGCATAGACAAATATAACTTTAAAACTAAGAGATGCCGGTTTAATTTCTTAACGACCAAATTTTAATTAAACCATAAACAAAAAGCAAAATTAAATTCTTAAAAAAATATAGTAGATTTTATTTTGGGAAAGTACTGACTAGGAAGCTTAAAAGCCTTGAGTATCCTCTCTTTTTTTTTTAAATCAGGTTAATTGTTGATTGACATGATCATCGCCATTGGTTTCTCAAAGAATAAGAGAAAAAGGTCTCGTTTCGTAACAAGAGGGCAAACAAACCAATAGGCATTAACATAGAAGCAGGAGATTAAAAAAAGAGATTAAAATTGTTTGGGAGTTGAGAGAGGAGGCAGCCGAGCGCAACCGAACGAGTTCCTGGGCACCGGGTGGTGATGTCATCCTCATCGTACCAGCTACAACCTGTGTGTGCGCCTCAGTTAATTGCAATGTTGCATAGACATACTCACTCACTATCTTCTATAGATGAAGTTAACCATTACCAAAATCATTAACTAGAAGAGAACTGGATGATTTAAAATTAAGAGATTTAAAGGAACTTTCACTTACCTAAGCGTTTCGGATAATATTTATTCTCTTTCATTCCTCCGCAAGCGAGAAGCTAATATATTTTCTTTGATGTCTCTCACTATATTGAGTGATTTTTATAAATCTCAATAGAAAGCCTATTTTAAGGAATAGTTCATTATCCCAGGTACCCCGGATGTCTGAGCCCAAAAAATGTCTTATTCAGAAATATTAGTTTTTATTTTATTTTATTTTGACATAATTTTTTTACAAAATTACATTTTATACAAAAATTTTAATACAATATATTTTTTTTAAAGTAATTTCGGTATCTTGTCACATATAGACTTTAAACAATTCACATATATATTTATTACGATACTTATTATCCTGGTATATTTATTTATGCCAAATGATATAAATAAATTTTCACTGCTTGGGATCCGAACCCACGTTTCTTGGCTTAACAAAATTGACATTGGCCACGTGGTAGAGAATACAATTATAAAGGTCTTTTTCGGCATTTAGACTCCGTCCTTATTTATATTAAATGGTAGCCAATATAATATAAAGTTTTGTCGCTCAGGACGGGAAGCGAACCACTGAACTTTGGTACGCGAGGCAAGACCTCTACCTCTGCACCAAAGGACAGGGCTCTATATAGATTTAAAGTTAGATTGTTTTTTAAATAATTATATTTAATTAATAAATTCTAATTAAATTCCAGAAATGGTTTACATGTTGAAAATAAATATTTTAACTGGGAAAAATGTTTATTTTTTATATAATCTAAGAAATAAATAGTTGACTGGTTTTTTTACTTTTTTTTTGGTTATATGAATAAAAAATTAATAAATTTCATCCATAATAAAACATAATTTAATTCGGAGATTTTTATAAATAAAATATTTTATGTTCTTTATTCCCTGAAAGTGACTAAATAAGTTAGTTGAATAACATTCACAATCTACGTACTAAGTAAGTAGTCAAAGAAACATAAATGGATAGAGTTGCTAGAGTCCTATAATATATATATATATATTTTTTTAAAATTTATTAAGGCCATAACCCATAAGGTATAGACCATAGAAAATACAATAAATATATATATATATAACATGTACACAAACTAAATACAAATTTTTTTTTTGTTGTTACAAGATTATTAGATTATAGTCCTATAATAATAATTAAAAAATAATAAAAATAAACAAACTTATAAACAAAGTAGGCTCTACTTTAATCTTCTTATTTAATTTATTAAAATTTTATCTTTTCTCATTAGAGTAAAAATATTTGTGATAAATATTCATTAAGGTTATTAAAATGATATATAAAGTTTTCGTGTTAGATTTATGGCAAATGAAATTTTATATAATGAAAAGAGGAAGTCAAAGTGAGATTGTATCAATTGTATATTTACAAAGAACATCTCCAAGATTACCAGAAATTTCAGCCTACACATTTTATCATCCTTAGTTGGAAAAGATACGATATAAAGTGAAAAGATTTTATTAAATACTATCAAGTCATATAGTCATATATCTTTTTCTTATTCTGTAAATCGGACTTAATACAATAATTTTATAGTTTTATTTTTATTTATTTTATATCAAGATCAGGTTAGTCGAGGTAGGCAACCCAAATGATCAAATGAATAATGAATTAATGGATGAATAATTAATCTATTAATCAAATGGTCTCTGCACAGGGGAGACTACAACCAAGCTAAGCTGTCCAAATGGTTGCTTCAAGACTACTGGCCACTTCTTTCGGGACTCCCAAATCTTTTTTTCTTGTTCTAAATTTTATTTTTTATTTGATTTATTTATTTATTTATCTTAAATGATATTTTTTTATAATATTATAAGTCTCTTCGGCATCTGAGGCCATATAGACACAATATATTTATTACGATACATATTATCCTGGAATATTTATTTATACCAATTGGTATAAATAAATTTTCATCGGACTGCCTGGGATCTAAACCCACACCCTTGGGTGTGGAAATAATGATAATGTCATTATCTCTAACTACACGGATGGTGATAAATGATATATTAATAAACAAATGGGCTCCACCTCTTCCTCTTTATTTGATCACACTCGACTTAAAAAAAAAAAAAAAGAGAATTTTTTAAAATTTATTTTATTTTTTTAAGTCTTTCGGCATTTGAGGCCATTTATACTACGTTCTTATTTATTTAAATCAATTGATTTCAATTGGTAGTCATTATAATTTAAAGAAAATTTTGTCGCTCAGGCCGGGAAGCGAATCACTGCCCTTTGATACTTCTAGCTCTGCATCAAGAGACAGGATTTACGTAATTTCATTTTTTTTTATAATGTTGATAATTTATTAATACAAACAAAATATCTCTAAAAATAAAAACTAAAATTATGAACCGATTACCTAAGAAACCCGACGAAAAAATCTGGAGTGATGGCTGCACAGACACAATTTTCATTATCTTTCGTAAGAGAAAATTGTGTGATGTGCGGCCGTCACACCAGATTTTTATTATTATTATAGAAAGATAATTGCCTATTCATACATGTTTTTAATACATTTAATTACGACACATTTAACCATGGGAATTTATTTAATTTTTTTTTAAGTATGTTTTCGCTGGTGCATCATCTGAAACGTAAACCAAAGCAATTCTTAGTTTAAGTAAGTTTAACTAGTTTTTTCGGTTTATATTTTTCTTTAAAAATTTTTTATGATATTTTCAAAAAAAATTTTCTACCCTAATATTTACTTCACTTTTTGACATGTTATTGCACGAAATTCCGGTCTCTAGTTATCAATAGTGGATAATGCCAATAGTTCTAACCTCTCACCCACAGGGTGTGGATGGGCGCTTGTAATTATTATCTTCACTTTTTAGACAATTTCTTATCCCGATGGTCTTTGAGTAATTTTCATTAATCCTCTATTGGGTTGTGCAATTCAATGCAAATTTCTTTTCCTTGCAAAGTCTCTTCCTTGCACCTTTTTTTCCTCTCTTACAAAAGCCCTCAGGATATAATTCTCGATGCAAAAAGAGATAAGCTCAAGTTATATAGGTATTTTTTTACTAGCCATCTAAAAAATAATAGGTCTTGTTATTTGATCCTTATACGCCCGAAGCTGTCGCGTGTTCGCCTTTGGCTATGGAAAACCACAGAACAACTAGCTATATATCAAAATTTAAATCAGCATAAGGTTTGCCTTTAACGATATACTTGCCAAAAATATTTTTCCCTACAGGCTTATTTTAATTCGTTTTATACTTTTGCATTTTTTCCGTTAGCAAATTATTATTACATATATTACATTGTAATAGAAGTAATTTTATATATCAATATTTAAATAAATAGCGTTTATCTTTCTATAATAGAATTTATAAAAATTTTCGTTGTTTCTTCTTACCTTATCTTAATGTTTGTTCCTTTAACATTTGAAAACATGAAGAGATTCATTATTTGCACATTACACCAAGAACCTAACTAATATAACGAACGCGAATAGATCTTGATAAATGAACTCCAATATAAAAAATAAGGGAGAGAACTATTTTGACCATAGAATTAATTAAATTATAAATAACTAGCGACTACTAGAAAATTAGTAGTAGAAATTTTTAATAAAATATAATTAAATGGAAAATTTATGTTTATGTTCATTGACATCGAAGGCCATTCTGGATAATTACAATTTATTAGAAGACGATATATAGTTATAAATTTAAAACTGGCAATCGGCGTCCTTTCTCAAGTCCGTCAGGGCCGCTCTTTAATTTTACATGTCTCTATTTAACTCCATCATTTAGTCCCTTTATTCTGACTAGTGTCTAGTAGATCTATTTTTTGAGGACATATCCTCTAATTTAACATGCCCTTAGACCCCATCGCCCAGAAAAATAACAAATATCTATCTCGGATTTTATAATACTAGGTTTTTGGTTTCTTCTCAAAAGAGAAATAAACAAAGCTCGTCCTTTTTTCATCAGGTTATTCAGACTGACTTTTAAATAATTAAGCAAGAAGACTATCACTTTAAGGAACAATTGCTTGAAGTTTGGCAGCCAAAAAGACTAACCCACTAATGGATTTTTTGACTCAGTTGTTAAATCTCCATAAAAAATTAATTACTAAGCATCCATGGTTCGTTCTGGAACAATTAAAAAAAATACTTTAATGAGCTAGTCATTTTGGTTACCTATCTTCCAGTAACCAAACACTGTCTTTATTATTATAAAGGTATTTGACTGCTTTGTTGTATATTTTTATAGGACTTTAGAATTTGCATATTATCTTAATACCGGCATTAGAACTTATTTGCTAAAAGAAAATACAAGGCTTTTGTATTATTATTTATCTAACAACTAATTTCATACCTTTTGACTCGAAAAGTTTATCACTGCCCTTCGACTAGATCGTTTTGTTAGTTCAACTTGGTTGGCTTATCTGCCTTTAGTCACCAGCATACCGACCCTAGTTATCTCTTGGTGAGGGTCGATACCCCAGCAAATTCATTCGTCCTGAGCACACACGTGTCTTCAGACACTGGCCAATTATAATCACTCACCTATAACAATCTTCTTAAACTCCTTCATCTTATCTTAAACGAACATGCAGAATATTACCAATATGGAATACAAATCGCTCCTCTCACTTTTTAAGAATGAAATCCTTTTTCTCATACCTGGACCGGCAAAAATTTTATAAGATTTTGTCGAGAGCCAAATGACTGTTTCGACATTGAAAGTCATATAGACAAATCATCCAAATGACAAACTTTGTTAGTCATTTGAAATGCCTTCCTTCCAATAATCAAACACACAAGTTTTTTCTAAAATATCTTAACGTCCACAACATGACAATGTATCATAAAAGAGATAAAATGACAATAGGTCATTTTCTGGACTTGTCCAAATGTTGATCAAATTAAGAAATTTAAGAATGACGCCTAAACCTAATGGTCTTTTAGAAGATACCACCGTCCATTATTATTGATTTATTATTAAATTAATTCATTTAGGCTTTTTCCACTTCTGGAAACTATAAATAGCTAATTTCATAGTTAACTATATGTACACCTATATACTAAAAAGGGACATTTTTTATATTTGTATCTTCTCATATTACTTTTATAAAAAAACTTAGCCTATGTACCAAAAAAGCCTATGTTTCAAAAAAGATTATTTTTATTTGCATATAATTTATAATCTGGCCAGTTCGTCCTTTGCAGAACATTATTTTTACAGTTCATTTACATATATAAAATTTGAAATTATTTTTTTAAATCTTTATTTTTTACAGTTATTAAATTCATTGATAAAATTACATTTTAGGAATCCGACCTTTCACTTGGTGGCCAAATCTATTTATAAGCAGCATAAAATATTATAAAAAATGCTCAGAGGTGGTCTAGTATAAAAAAAAAAATGTTGACTAATTTTATATCTTTTCAAGAGAGACCATTTTTATTTTAATAGAGATTTTGAGGAGGAAAAGATAAAAATAATTATGAGAATTAGAGGAATTTAAGTAAAAAAAAATGAATGGATGAGAGACGAGAGAACTAAGATCATCATGAAGGATGAATTCCAGGTATTATATATCTGCAAAAACTAAAAAATATCTTAAAAGGAATTTTTTTTGTCTTTTGGCATCTGAAACGATAAATATCTATATAACTATAATTTTGGCAATATCCGTTCTGGCCATATTTGTTTAAATTAATTGATAGCCAAGTATCTGCAACATTTGAGATATGGGTCTTCATTCACTTCGAGGAACTAAATAAAGAGTGAATTGAAATGAAATATCATTTTGAGTGGGAACCCGACATATGATTCCTGAATTGATAAATAACAAGCATATTCATTACTCCTGGTGGCAGGGACCAATTTATAAGTTGAGTTTGCACTTCATTATAATTGTTGATACTGATTTAGTATTCAAGAATTTATCCTTAAAATGCTGAATAAATTTGCTTATAAAATTTCATAATGTAACCTTAAATAATGAAAATTTATTTTGAAATTTAATGTATTGTTGTTAGTTGATTTGATAAAAAAAAATATAAATTATCATTCTATTTGAATGTTTGAGCACTTAATAAGGAAACCTTGCTTCATAGATATTACTTAGTTATTATATCTAATTAAAAGAAGGAGCCTTTAATTATTTTTAATTAAAAAATCACATTCACATATTTAGGAATTCATATTTTTATTGTTAAATATTAACTTTATATCAAGATATATTAAAAATAGAAGTTCTATGGGATTTTGAAAAGTGTAGATTCCCTAATGATAAACATGTTTTATACTGATATATCATTAAAGAAAATTTCAAAATATAACAGCTAATTTTTTTCTTTTTATAAATTATTAATAATTTGTATAATTTTATGTTTAATATAAATTCGCAAAGTTGCATTACCATCTCGAATTTGAATCTGCGCAAGAGCTGCGGAATTACCCGCTTCACTCTCAACAGCTTCAAAGTAATATTGTGGGGATTTATAGATTTTGTTATCCGAATCTATAAGTATATTTGGCAAAATTTCGGTGGCCATTTTCACATGTTGCCAAGGACCCATTTGATAAAATCTCTATTTTTGATTCTTTATCAGAATCGGATGTCAAATTGATTGATTTTCGAAAAAAAAAAAAAAAAAATAAACAGACATACAGACAAGTAACTTTTCAAGTTAATTGAAAATTATTACTACGCCTGGTGAAAACTAATTTTTATTTTCCGGATAAATGATAAAAAATATGAATTCCTAAATGTGCTGCGAATGTGATCTTTTAATTAACATAAAAATCTGGTGTGACTAAACACATATTCATTTTTATTAATTTTAGTGGGTTTTTTTATGTAAATCTAAAAAGTTTAACTAACATGCAGTTAGGAAATCGAGAGTCCAGGGTAAAAATCACATTTTCTACAATGTTGGGAATGATATTAAGTATGAATCTATATGAGGAAAATATTTGAATTTGAAGGGACTTAATAAAGAGATGATGACAGATATTTCGTTCTAGATGGCAAATTTAAAAAATTACACAGATTAAAAATGTGTAATTTATAAACTTTTTTTTAGTATTTTTGACTATTACTTATATGACACTAGTTTAATATTTAAGTACTTTAGCAACTGCTTAGATATTCTTTAAAACTTTCCCACTAAAAAAAACTTTTATCTAAACCGGCCTTTCAAAACAAAAATCAATTAAATTATAATAAACAATAAAATTCAGAGATTAATCACTTCTGATGGAGAGATATTTTTTAAATATATGCTTGACTGATTTTCTTTGTCTAGCTTATTAAAACTATTGCACAATGCTTAAAAAAATATTTTTTAGTTTGATGGAGGTTTCTTAAGCAACAACAGTCTGCTTTTCTTTAAAATTGGACATATAACTACTTTTCATTTATTGCATCAATCTAAATAGGTATAGTTGGTATATATTTATCAACAGAGCAAATTTTTATTAGTTTATATTCATAAATAATTTTAGTATTGATTCATTGTCTTATAAAAAGCAGATATTCTTTCAGTATTTATTGTGAGCTTCATATCGTAAAAAAAAATAACTCTAGGTAAATTGAAATAAAATTTAATTAATATTTAATTAAGCGATACTCACGAAATAAAATCCATACACACAATTAATGTTTTACCCTTTATAGTCTGTTTTTAAATTCTTTATCGGCATCTGAGTCTGAGATTCCATCCATTATTTATTTAAATTAATTGTTAGCCTATATAATTTAAATTAATTTTATCACTCATGATGGGAAACGAACCTTACATTATGAGGCAAGTTCTCTACCTCTGCTCCAAGGAGGATCTTCTAATTAGATTATTTTTTTTTTCAAATAAAATTTTTTTAAATGATGAAATCAACGGTTTTTTATATGAATAAAATAGTTGAAGAGAAATTTTGGTATTTCATATTTGAACTTAAAATGAAGTGCTATTTCGATTATTGCTTTTTTTTATTTGATATTATTGTATGATAGGAAAATCTCGTTAAATTCTGTCACCTATCTTTTTAGCTTGATTAAAAACTAATAACAGGAAATGGCTAAAATGCAATCGACTGTAGATTGAAAAATTTGTTATCGATTCATTTGGTCGTTTTGCGCTTGAAGAATTTTCTGATGGTTATTCACCCTCTTATGAGTACGGAAGTCACAGTAGGGGACTTAAACCGATATCTCGTTATCAAAGCAACTCTAAAGGGCTTGAGATCCACGTGTGCACGTGTACTTACCACGCGACATTTAAATTCACTATTTATTTATTCAAAGTAGAAAAGCCATTTTTTCCTATCCGGCCATTGAATATTTTCTCACTCTGACTGGTAATGCCTTTTTTAACTTCAAAAATGGAATAATAATAATAATAATAATAACAATAATAATAATAGTATTTTAAATTTCATAAATTTATTTCACTTAACGAGATTATAATAATAATAAGTTGTATCTTTCTTTCCCTGGTTGAATTTTTTTGCCATTATGGGATCTTTTAATTACTAGCTGTTTATAACAAAAATTTCATTTTTTGTCCACTTTATTAAATACAAAAACTCTCAAAGAATAATTCACTCCAATCTGTTAGGTAGATTCTGTAGTGTCAGTAATTTTAGTTATGTTTTGGGGACCAGTCAAACACGCTTTGATTAATAATAATTTTAACCCAAGAAATTAAATAATTTTTTTTGCACCAGAAGCCATTCACAGTTTTACGATAATTTCTATAATTTCAAACCCTAGCAGTTATCATTTTATATTCATTTAAATTAATTGGTAGGCAACATAAATTAAATAGGTGGTGTGATACCTGTCATTACCCCCCCACCTTGACCTCACATCTCATTCTTTTCACCAATTCATTATTTCATTCATTTAGTTTAATTAAATTAAATAAATCGCCTAGGACGGGAAGTGAACCACCGGTCCAAGAAGGAAGAGCTCTCACTCCATTCTAAGGGTTAGAGTTAATAAATTTTTACTCGCCAATAATATTCAATAGAAATTATTCATTTTTTTTTTTATTTTTTTTATTTTATAGAAAAGGGGCTATAGACAAGAAATTTCTCGTCCTGTTTAATAGTCTAAACGTAACATTCTGATTATATTTTATTAATTGTATATTTTTTTGAAAAGCTAAAAATAATTTTTTGTTTCTATTGTATTAAATACAAATATTTGGATTTTTGTTATCATATAGATATTTTCATAATCAATTTGCCAAAGGAGGAAGGTCTTATTTTGGTATAGTTATAAAGATTTAAAATATAATTTTTATAATAATAATAGTATTAATAAACATAATCATTATTAAATGTGATTGATATACATTGTTATATGTGAAAATCTCTCGAGCCTTATTTCATTTAAAAATTCCGCAAGGTGAATTATCCATCTGAATATAGCAGAAAGAATCCAAGATGAATTCCAGACCTGGAATGTAGAGAGTTTATAAATAAAAAATTTAGGCGGCGAAAAAATAACTTTGAAATAAGGATTAGAGCTGTTTTCTCTTTCTAATATTGTAATAAACGTTGAGGTCACAGAGCAACGGTATGCAGCTTCCCGGACTCTTGAGCTCCTCATCTTGCAAGGTCGCTCTTCCGCCTTGACCTAGCGGACCCTGGAATCGAACTCAGTTCTCTCTCTATCTGGGACATATTTTAATTAATCATCTCTCTGATATTATAGCAGATGAATCTCTTAAAATAACGGAATTTCGCTAGAACAAAAGAAATTACAGATCCAAATTCTTCTCACGCCTCCGCCTTTTGTCTTTAGTTTAACCCCTAAATGATCCTACTCCTTTCCTTTATCTAATCATTTTTTTTTATATTCCATCTTCACAATAATTCAAGCTATTATTATATTTTTAACTTTTTTCTCTTCAAAATTACTATAAAGTTATGTTATAAAAAATATTCCGCTTTTCCTGCTCTTTCACCTCTCTCTCTCTCTAAATATCTGTTATTAATATATATTTTTTTAATTTGGAAAGCCGAAATTGAAGCCCCAAAATTACTGCTGATAATTTATTTTCGTTTTAATGAAAATCGTCTTTTTAAATCGATATCACATTTTCAAGCTATCCAGCTAAAAAGGCCTATTTTTACATAGATTATATATAAATACCTAATATTTTTTAGTAAGATCACTAAATTTTTACTTTCTCCTACCTATATATATAATATATATATAGTAAAGTGATAATATACGAATTTTCTACATAATTTTTTAAAATATACTAATTCTTATTCTTCCTAAAATTGTTTTGGCTCACTTTACCTTTGTATATTTTCAGATTAGGTTCCCCCCCCCCCCCCCCCCCCCCCCCCCCCTCTTTCCCTTCCTCTTATCCCCACACAAACAAAAAAAAAAAATAAATAAAGAAGAGAAGAAAAAAATTATATAAT
>JAAAKE020084091.1:0-22806 GCA_010014785.2 Anisolabis maritima | reverse complement strand
TTATCATCTTTAAGAGTGGTCTTACAAAACTTACTTTATTAAAAATCTTATCTTTTATTTTTTCTATAAATTTATGATATTACTTTCTGTGGATCTTCAAACTTTTAGTTTGACAACTTCATTCTTTTTACTAACTTATTTGTTTTCCATACTTTTTTGCTTACTCTATCGTTCTATTTCTTTCATTTTTAAAGAAAAGGTTAATTCTTTTCAAAATGGAAAATAAATCGATTAAGAATTAAATATAAATAAAGGCTGAACTGAAAGGCTTCATATAATCATTAGAATATAAAATTTGAAGAAAAAAAAAATAGCAATTTTTTATCCTAAACTTAATACCAGACACTAATGTTATTTTGATTTTTATTTGAAACGCTTTTATTTTCTTTTGATCACGAGATCATGCTTGAACTCCCACCAAGTCTTTTTTCTTTTTCTCTTTTGGTTTTAGAGCACTATGCCTGGAGAATAAATTTTTTTAAAAATTCCCCAATGAGTTAATGAATTTTTCTTGCTAATAAATTCTTTTAATTAAATTATTTATTATTTTATTTTCTAACACTTAGTAAATATCTAATGCTTTAGTAATATAATATAATAAATTATTTCACTTTGGAATCCGAAGAATTTTTAATTTATTTTTCTCACATCCAGCAGCAAATTTGTTATCTTTTTTTTTTTTTTTTCAAGAAAAAGAGAGAATCTATTGCCACCAGGCGTTTCTTCTTACTCATACGCGACCACACCAAAAAGAAAAAAAAGAAAAACTGTTTTTAAAAAGCTGTACTCTCATAAAATGACTAATAATCATAAAACGCTCGGCATCGTCGTCGAATCGTTGAACAGGACGGGAAATTAAACTCGAATCTTTATGAGTGGCGGAGTTTGGTCGGTGTGCGGGGGTGTGGGGGTTCCCCCGGGAGGAGCTTTCCCACGGGACCTGTCGCCTCCCTCCCCTTTGCAATAAACAAAACACTCACACTCATACATGTACTCCGCCCACGTGTCCCCGGGGCGCCCATCGTCCGTCTACAGCAAAAACAACCCATTTCTAAAATAAAGTGAAAATAATGTCGCAGTCCTTTCTTTTTCCCTTCTATAAACCCCAACAAAACCCACAAACTCATACATACCTGCTTATTGTATAAACAGTGTTAAAAAAAATACATCCGGTGAAAAAGAATTTAAATACACCTCCTTTTAGTATTTTATGACTCTAACAACTATAGCGCCAGTAGGTTAAGGAATTTCCCCAAGATATTATATTAATAAAAAATAGAGTGCAAAGTTCCTCTCATAAAAACTATAGGCTAGGTGGCTATATATTGTTAGAACTTAAGTGAAAACCGTCAATTCCAATTCTTATTTATTATAGCGACTTACGGCTTTTTTTTTACAGGGGGGAGGGAGAGAGAGCGAATTTTTCTTTTGAAAGTATACTAAGACAAACTCTTACCTTAAGATTGATTTTACTAATATATTATATACAACCTAGAAAAAAAAAATAGCAAATTTAATTATATTGAAATAGCAAAGAAAATAAAATGCTACCTTTTGTTTTATGTAGGTTGTAAAATAGACTACTAAGATCTGATATGTCTATTATTAATAAATAATTTTTTGCTGTGATTTATTTGTATTAGGCCACCCAATCTGTGACGAACGCCAGGTACAATAAAGATACAAATCACTAAGAGTGTAACAGAGATAGGATCTTTCTTTTATGTTTAATAAAAGAGATCACTTCCGATTGTAGATTTTTAAATGCAACATTTTTATTGTAATGTATCTGAATTATAGCTGAAGAGCAGAACAGAAGGAGTGTTCGAAAAGTTAGTTGTATTTAATACAAATTGATAAGAGTTAAACCAAAAATGTAATTAATTTTTTTTAACTTTTCGACCACATAGTCATAAACGAAAAATTGTATAAATGCTAGACGTTAACCAATATCCGTCCATATTTATCCAAATTATTTGATAGCCTATATAATTTTAAATAAATTTCATCGCTCATTACGAGAAGCAAGCTATTGACCCTTAGATCATGAAGCCTCTGCTTTCAGGGACGGGGACGTAATTTATTTATTCATCATAATAATTAACTAATTGCCCAAATTTTCTCTAAAATATAAAATAAGAGATAAATGTTAAATAAAATTAGTCTATTTTGAAGTCATAAATTGTCCTTTCTCTTTTTTAAAGTTTAATAAAAGAAAAGTCGACTGTCTTTTACAAAAAATTATCAGAGGTTTGCCTGTCTATGTGTCTATGTGGTTGCATATTTTTAAGTTTTAGTAACTTTCTACACTTGATTAATTCCACAAATATTTCAAAATTTAAAAAGGAAAGAGAATATAATTAGTTTAACTAAGTTCATTACTGGGAATTTCTATAATGCAAGTGCTAAATAATTATATAGGTTTAAAACTAGCTGGGGATGGCCACTCAGACCAGGAGACAGTCTGCATTCGAATATACTTCATATATTGTAGAAGTTATAATAAGCAAATATTTCAAAACAATTTTGAGTTTAATAGAAAGGCCTTTATATCAATTTTAATTTAATTATTGGATTATAAAAATAGTCTGGTCAGTTTTGGAAAAAATCCTACCAAATATTAATAGTAAAGAATTATCATTTTCGGTTTTATTTAAAATGTTACTGCCCCATTAAACTAAATTTCAAATTTCACCTTCGTGAATCACGTTTTTTCCTTTATGAAATATTTTGTTCACACACAGACAAAAAGACCAGACTATTTTGCGAGATCAAGAGACCCTCAAAATGTGTATTTCAAAATTAAATGGACAACCTGTATCTTTTGTTTGGTTTTAATGGATAATTAGGAAAGCTACATGAAATTCAATTTATCAAATTTCATAATGTTTTGCCTATTATTAAATTATTTTAAAATTTCATGTAGCTTTCCTAATTATCCATTAAGACAAAACAAAAGATACAGATTACCTTTGAGAGGGGATAGTATATTTCATATATTGGTAAGAGAAAGTAAAATGACTTATAAACGCTCCTGTTGTAAAGGAAATCTGTCAATTTAGAATATGGCCAAACCAGACTGGCTGACTTTTTGCTTCAAAACTCTTCTTTGCTCTTTTCTTTGGTATTTAACAAGTTTAAGTGATGACACTTAAAGTCAATATACAAAAAGTTTTCTTGATTTCCAATCACCTCAATAGGAGAGGCAAGAATCGGTAAAAAGTATATTAACAATAGAGGGAAAGGTTTTAAGAAAATATTTCGTTAGCTTATGGGAAGAAAAATTAAAAGAAAACGATGAATGAATGAGTGACTAGGCAGAAGAATAATAAGTGATAAGGAAGAAGAAGGAGAGGTGAGAAGCAAACAATTGTTTGAGAGACGGTCAAATGGGCATTAAATGACGAGACAGACCGAACGGATAGTAAGTAATACCGAGCAGCACCTCTTGAGCACGAACGGGTGACCCCTACCGGAGATGAGGCCATAAACACACCTGAGTGTGCCAAAACACTCACCCTACCAATAAAAAACATACTAATCAAATAAAAATAAACCACAATGCTTCTTTTAGTATATGTACTTTGTCAAAAAAACCTTTTTACCTTCCTAATAAGCTTTTAAAACACTCAAGTTGTCATTTTTTGGAAGCTGTTAGGCGATCCTGGGAATTTACATGGTGATATGAATAAGCAGAATTTGAAATAAAATGTCTTTTATCTTATTAGGAAAATAACAATCGGATGTGAAACGCACACTACTTTTCCTTACCTAAGGTAAGGAGACCTGAGTAATGTGCTTTCCCACCAGATTTTTGTCGTCGTCGGGCCCCCTAGGTTGCCGTTTATTGCCAATTTAATCGATTTAGCCAGAGTAGTTTAAGAAACAGAACGGTTAACTCCCGCCGTTTACCCGAACATCGGCAAAAGACCACCTAAGTAAAGCGAGCCTCAACCAATTTTGGAGGGATAAGGCTTTCATTTCAAAGATCTCCTGATAAATAATTGATATATGAATTTTAATCAAAATCGTTTGAGAAAATCGAAAAAACCTAAAAAAAAAGTACATCTGTAAAATACTAGTACTCTTTGGCCCATTTTATTGAAAAGTTTTGAGGTGCATCAGAAGAGGATACCTAAAGCTAATAACAAAATTCGTTTCGTTTTTGAGAAATCTCGTTCACATACACAAACACAGGGATAGACAGATGTCTTTTATTTTATTATTTTTTTGAGACTCAGGAAACCTCAAAACGTGTATTTCCGTTGATATATATTTCATACATAGGTAAGAGACAGTAAAATGCAGATATTTCCAGGCAATTAAAAATGAGTTGTTTTTTTTAAATGATATATCAGTCAGGAGGGTGAACTAAAAAAGGGTAGAAGAAGGGTGTTAATCAGGGCACGTGCTCCTAAACTTGTTTCTTTTCCCTATCAAAAGGATCTAAGGGATATTTTAAGATTAATAGTTAGGAATATTAAAATAGGATAGGTGTAGCTAATTAAACCGACTTTGATTATAACTTATTTATGACAATATTGTTTACCAAAATAAAATTTCATTTTTCCACAGAGCCTATTTAAAGAATTTTTCCAGTGGATTTGGAAGTTTTTTTATTATTTATTGTATCGTACCTTCACGCTTTACTTTTTACATTTTACGAGACAGCAATAAAAAATTTCCAATTGGGAAATATTCAAAGAAAATGTGAAATATATAGGATGGTTCAAGAGTCAGATTACCGAATCGCTTTGAATTGGTAAAATGACTTTTGGGAGATAATCTATTTTTGTCAAAAAATTAAAAATTAAGATTCTTTTAAAAAACAGCCGCTTAAAATCAATCCTTTTGATTATTTATTCAATTTACTAAATTTACTTTATTATTGCACGTATTTTTATGAATTGAGTAATGACGAGTAAAAAATAAATAAAAATGAAATAAGAGTCAAAAGAAATCTTAACAAATGGTGAGAGGTTTTCGGTAATGAGGCTGTGGTGAAAGACCCCAGGGCCTATCAAGATACCAGTTGTCTGTCGGTAAATAGATCGGTGATTTAATTTAGCTCCTGGAGTGCCATATTTGGCCTATCAGTTCTGATCTCATTCATCGGACACCAAGAAATAGAATAGAATTCAATGGAAAACGAGAACTAGAAAAGTCGGATTTAATCAAATAACGTAATTAAATTGATATCAATAGGAAAAGCGATTTGGAATTATGATTATATTAATTATGTCATTTATTATTTATTTATAACTTCCTATCTATTTAAAACATTAAAATTAATTATATATTGAATTATTTATAAAGATGGTCTGTTTATTTGAGCTTTAAGAAAATAAGAGAATAAGTACAAGTATAAGTATTTTTGTATAGACTTAGCAGAATTTTTTTTTCAAACTGGAACACGTCAGTTGTTCAAATTTTCTAAAAAAGAAATTTAGTTTGAATTTTCATATTTTTTTTTATTTTTTCCCATGATCAAATTTTTTCTGGCTTTCTAATCTATTTTTTTCATTTACGACAAAACGAGACAAATGACCGAAAAAAAAGGACAAAATGACATAATGAGATAGCAAAAGTCAAAATAAAGGAGTCCGAGATGCATTGATACCTCTAAAAAGATATATGAAAAATTTAGAAGAGCAAAAAAAATGTCTAATAAAAAAAGTTCTAAAAGAAAAGGCGAAGAAGAGCTCTTTATTTCTTAAATTCTCTAAGACCCGCGATAGGTTTCCGTTCCCTGTATACCTGATAATCTTATTTTGTAAAATTGTATATAGTCTAATCCTAAAAAAAGAGAGATTTGTTTAAAAGAATTAGATTATAGAACTCTAAATAAATGGCCATTTATTGATAATAAGGAAAAGAAAAGCGGGCGCCAAGAAGAATATTTAAATATATTATGCTAATAATGCTCATTCTCTAATTCATTTGAATAAACGATTATTTCCCTGTTAGTTTATCTTTGTAACTTTGTTAACCATATGATCTAATACATAATGACTTATTTGATTAAATTAACATTTTTTTTTTTTTTATAATAAATTATTTGTATTTTTTTCAATTAACTAGTTAGTTTTTTGGAAATTTTGAGACTAATCAATAGAAAATATGAGAGGATGGGAGCAGTAAAATATAAGAACCACTTTCTATCATTTATTTGCAAACGCCAGACCATCTCTATTGTAAGATATGATTATGATTTTGTCCTTCGTCAATAAGCATAAAAGCATGTTTGGTCAGGCGTCCATTCAAGCGTTCGTTAAATCATAACTTCCACTCAAGATGTTTAGCGTCAGATCGGCCGAAATATTTGCAAATAAATGACATAAGGTGGTTCTTATATTTTACTGTTGTTTACTTTCTCTCATCCTCTCATTAATTATAACCAGCATCAATAGTAACATTTTCATTAAATAGAAAATATTTACTGTCCGTGTTCATCATAAAGTCTGTCTGTCGATTTATGTGGAGAAGTGAGGAGTAAATTCGGTTGAACTAGTTTTTATGAAAGTTCATATGCTGAAGAAATAAATATGTTAATATGATTAACTATTGATGTAATTTTATCTTTCCGCTTTGTTACCAAGTCAGAGTCTTTATTTTCCTTTCCCTTTCCTCAACTAGTCTGTTTATATGAGAGAAGAACATTCATTTAATTAATTTTGTAATTACTACCTATACTATATGTTAAAGGGTCATTACATTGATTTTTGTATTTTTTATCAGTATTTATATTTTTCGGCTCGTTAAGCATTATTAATTTGAGAATTATTGTTTAGCACCAATCAAAATCCTTTTACAAATTAAGAAAAAGAATAACTAGTTATAACAAAGAAAAAAAATAATAATGCATTAGTGTGAGCTAAGGCTATTATTATTGAATTAGAATGAAAAATCCGTGCAGCCTTTTTATTATATTTATCATTTATATTCATTTAGTGTTCGGAAACATCATACATGAAAGAAAGGCTAAATTGTGCTTCCAAAGGTCACGAAAGAAACTAGAAACCAAACTTTTCATTTCATATTTTGCTTCGCTCTCTCCACCTCCCTACTCGGAAGGAAGAAGACAGAAGACCCAAATAAAAATGTTTATTGGTGGCCTTTAAAGTTAGTTCTTCATCATTAGTTTTTATAATTCATTATTTGTAAGTGGTTCTTATCAAGAGAATTCCATTTAAACATATTATTTTATTGAAATTTTGTGTTGATTTTTTGCATTTTTTTTGAGGAGGGGCTGGCATGGAGTCCGGCCTTCTTCGGCATCCTCCTTTTAATGTGCAACCGAGAGTAAATAGTATTAATATCATGAAAATTTTCGATTTTTTAACTAATTTTTACTTTTTGACATCACCTGAGTTAGATAAGCTCCAATGATATCTGCGTGTGTAGTGTGTCTGACAAGCTTATGCCCACAATTATAGATAATTTCGGTGAAATTCTACAGAAGAAGAATATTATTTAAATAGATTATCGATTTGTGGTAGCAACAGTTAATTCTGAAACGTTGCCATGCTAAAGAGAAATTGTTGATCTGCAATAAATTCCCTCCAAAGAGGAAAGAAATGCAATAAATTCCCTCCAAATAGGAAAGAAATGTACAGATGTCTTATCATAGTTGAAAAACCGATTAATAACCAGGGAAGTTAGGGAGAGAGATAAAAATAGAAATGTAAAAAATCATTAATACAAAACATTAATTATTCACTTAGACTAGTACCATTAAAAAATAATAATAATAATAATTACCGAACATCCATTCGAAGAGATATTTTAAGGCCTTGTTTTAGGTGGAAACCTATCTAAACAAAAATCTCAAAATTATTAAATTTAACTTGTATTCAAAATGAATCCCTTTTTGTCAATTAATTATGAATACGAGTTGACTCTCAATGGAGAAAGGAAAACAATTTTTTTTAAATATAGTTATCTATATAATTGTTTACACAAAAATACAAAATAAATTCACATACTTGTCTTGAAAACATTTCCCTATGAAAATGACATATCTTGGCTGAAAATCTTCAATGGAAGTAAAAAGAATGTGCTTCACGCACAATTTTTTTTATTGTGCATTAAAAATCATATAAAGACTGTGCAAAATTGCAAGAAAATAAAGTTCATTAAGTGTGATCACTCTCTCAAATTCAAAAAAATCATAATCCATATATGAGTAGAGATAAGCTAAAGGACCTATGCTAAAATATCAACAGCGCCCAGGGAGAGTGATCCCCCTACCCACTAACATTATCTGATCTAAAAGTATTGATGCAATGTATTGAATTTTGGCCGAAATGTTTGATCTTTATTAATATAAAATAGATAGAGCTCTACTAATTTTGTCCGAATAGAAATTTGTTTTATTTTCATTGAATATATCCTCTTGAATAAACAAAGATCCAAACTGAATTGAGTACCAGATAGATGGTCCCTGCCTAAACTAGTAGTCATTAAATCGAAATATGCGTTGCTTGTGTACTCTACACAAAGGAATCTTTATATTCCCTTGCTATTCGAAATCTATGTGATTAGAATCAAGAATCCAATGAAACATGACAAATTTCAGTTTTTCAATTTAACTAATAACACCAAGAATAATTTGAGAGCAGGTTAGAATTTTAAACAGATAAATAAATACAAGTAGGTGTGTTTGAAAATTTGCTAGTAGTCTATGATAATTTGAAGATTATCTGTTTTTATGATATACGGTATTTTTCCCTACAACAAAGTTAAATATATCACAAACAGTACAAATTTGAAATTATCCTTTATTACTAACAATTTTCAATAGTAATCTACTTGTCTTTAAATGTCCAAAGAAAATATACCAAATACCTAAATTCTGTGAAATTTGTTGATTCTCTAAATAAAATCTGAGTCTCCTTTAATAACCGCTGGCCTTACTTGATATTATTCCATCAAGGAAGGATATTTGCAATGACTTCAGTACATAGATTCGGTAGTCTCTCTATCGGAACGATGAGTCCCTCATATTGTATCCAAGATAACTTGAAGTACTTCATCAAGTATACCCATGATAATCGTTGGAAGTGTGGCCGTGATCTAAAAAAAAAGGAATTTTAATCTATATTAGACTAATGAAATAGAAAAATAAGATAACTTTCATTTTCGACAAAAATTACGAACCATATTTTCCCCCTTTTTAAAATAATTTTTTTGAGGGCCTTATTTGTTTAAGAATTAAATAATAAAATTTTTTAAATTGGTTAAAAATTAATTCTCCATACCTATAAATAAACTTCTCGTTATTTTACGGATAATAAAGTAATTTTGAGGGGGAAAACAATTAATATATCTTAAACTTTCCAGTTTTTTTGCCTCTGAATGTAATATATATATATATATATATATATATTCACTCAGGAATATAATTCATTTGCTTGGATATAAAAATTCTCATTTGTTCATTTAATAAATTCTAAAAAAAAATAATAAAATAGGAGTTAAAAAAATTAGTGTTTTTTATTCAGATAAGATGGTTGAGTGAATAAAGATAGGACTATACAATTTAATTTTATCATAACTTTTGTTTTGATTAAGATTTCAATCAATTTGCGAAATGTTAAGATTTTACAACACATAAATAAGATAATCGGGAGAGAAAAAAAAGGATTCAATAATAAATTTAAAATAAAATTCAATTTCTATCAGCAAGTAAAAATAAAAAATTTTATTACATGTCAAAATGGAATTTTTCCAAAAGTTCAATCAATCTTATAGGTAAAGATAACTATTTCTTTAATTTTAAACATGGGGAATGTAATTGTATTTAATTATATAATATGAAATATAAATATATTAAATAATATTAAATAAGTTTGTAGACATGAGGACTTCAATAATTTCTATGAAACGTCAGGGTTTTAAAAAGGCTTCAATGGGATTTTCATTTTGTTTGACATAAAATTAAAATAAATTAGAGATTTTTAATTAATCAATTAGCAAAAAATGGAATATTCGTTAAAATACATCTAAATTTTAGATATCGTTGAGGTTAACTCATATAAACATACAAGTTAATTGTAATAAGACAAATAAATTTATTATTATTTAATTTATTACCTTTGTGTGTTGATTTATTATCCTATGAAATTATATTTTTAAAATATAACGTTTGTTTTGAATTGATAGAATCAATGACAAGGAGAGAGGAAAAAGAAAGGTTGGTTTGACGTCAAAATAAGAGATGGAGTTGACAAGATGTGAGATTTCCAGTTAAATTTCCACGTTCTCCTATAAAAAATAAAAATTATTTCAATTCTATTTATTAATTATATTTTGACTTTATAAATTAAAAATTAATTTTTAAAATAAATTTCCATTCGATTTGATTATATTTATTTAAATTTCCTAAAGAGAAAGAAAATGAATGACATTTCATTAAAAATTTCATTATTAATATTTGAATTTTAATGCTAAAAAATTTTATTTTTGGTTTTTATTTGTATTTCCTAAATAAACTTCACCTACCTAGTCTTCGGCTGTTCGCTAAAGTTAAAAATTTAATTATTTAATTTGGAGGGGTGACTAAGCAAGTCAAGAACTTTCTCTTATCATATTTGAATATATATTTTATATTCAAATATAAATATTTAAAAAAATTAATTTGGCTTTGGGACTTAAAAATATTTTATATTCGATAAATCATAAATAATTATATTTATATTTTATTAGCATGAGTATTATTTCTCCTAATCTTTTCTATGGATTTCTTAAAATATCAAATGGAAGAACTATTACTAACATTGATAACTTTAAAAGATCCTGTCTCTTGGGGCAGAGGTAAAGATATAGCTTCAGGTACCAATCGTCAGTGGTTCGTTTCCCATCCTTAGAAAGAAAAATGTATTTATATTATATTGGTTACCAATTAATTGAAATAAATAAGGACGAGGCCAAAATGGCTTCAGATGCCGAAAAAGGCTTTACAAAAAACCTTAGAAGCATGTAAGATTCCAGGCAGTTCAGAGTAAAATTGTTTAAAAATCTATCTGGCCGAAAGGACTAAAAATTTAAGATGGAAAATGATTAATGCATCTTAATTCTAATTTATAATACATTCAATAAATTTAATTGTTAGGGTTGTTTATGAGAAGATAATATTTAATATGATGGAGTTAAATACGTGAAACACAAAACTTTGAAACCACTTTTCTTTTATTTCTTTATTATTCTTTTTCTCCACATCTTCAATATCCGACATCCATAAAATAGTAAAGTGGGCCGCATTAGGGGCGGGTTTTATTTAATTTAATTATATTTAATTTTTAGATAGGTAAGAATGAGTACAATTTAAAGAAAATCTTATTTCAGATTTATATAAAAAAATACTCTTATTTTGATTAAAATTCATATATCTAATCAATTAATAAGAGGATTTTAAGAAAATCCCAAACATGAAAAACTAACTATTAGAACAAATTGGCCTTTTTTATTCAAAAACTTAGTTCCTTTAGATGTGGGTATGCAACTTAACTATTCAATTTGAGCCCAAACATTATTTTGTTTTTGTATATATACAGACACACAAATAGATAGACAGGGACATCTGAAATTTCAATATTTTTTTGAGATTGCAATACTTTTCTTAAAAGTAATACATTTTTCATATATAGAAAGAGAAAGTATAAACTTAAGGTTGTAAGAATTTTTGTCTTTCCTCCTGAAAAATAGCTAGTAAATAATAATGAAGAAGACTTTCCTTATGAAGGGAATATTCGATCGTCTGTCTGGACTTAGGTTATATTTTAGCAGCATTTTTCAAATAAGCGGCAACGATGAATTCTTTGATAAGCTTGTGAAATTCGACTTCTCTCTTTATTAGTAGCTATAGATATAGATCCTTAGAAATAAATAAAATAAAACTACATGGCCAATTGACTTCTTTAAAAAGGTATTTAACTAAACGTTTAAAAAAAGAAAAAAAGTTAATAATTTTTTACCTTATTTAGTAAGACATTCATTCATTCTTTTTCTTTTATTATTCAATATTTGTGGTTGTATTTAATATTTAATGGATGTTTACTATGGGACGTGATAAAATAGAATCTTGTCTTTTTCATCCGATTTTTTTCTTTCTTTTTATTAGCCTACTCCCTTCTTTACCTCCTGAGAATTTTATTATCTACCTTTTTAGATAAACCCATTTAAATAAATACAGATGAGATAAAAGTGAATGCATGTATCGATAATGATGATGAAGGTGCTTCCTAAGTATTAATTAATTAATAAGATAAATATTTTTTACTGTTTGTTTACCCTGCCTTAATAATATTATAGTGCTTTTAGTGTTAGGAGGACTAGAATAAAATCGTTTTCTTTTATTTATCTTAAAATATGTGGATGATAATGAGAATTATTAGCAGGGGAATAAAATAGTTAAGCTGAAGGCAACACAGATTTAAATCTAATCCATGCAAAAATTTATTCTCTTTATTCTACTCTATTTAAAAGAACTTTAGTCATGGACTCTCGACAGGAGTCTTGGTCTAATTATCAAATTAAGCCCCCCTATAGATCATTTATTTTTGGAATTAATAAATAAATTATAATAAATGTTTCATACATATGATTTGATGATAAATAAAATGTTAATATAAGTCTGGACTCTACTATTATAGTTTACCCACTTTTCTCTTCCTCTTCTTTGCTCTCAACATATATTGAAAAGTTTGATATCCCTTGCAAAATTATTTTACCATTACAAAAGTAAAGAAATGAATAATATTATATGCGTGCCATTTGTATGTCGTTTTTTAAATATTTTTATTTATTTTTTTTTTTATTTTTCATTGTTTTGGGTGGTTTTTTTTTAATTATAAGAATTATAAGAAAAAATATTTACTTGGTCACCTTTGGTAGTGTTGAGAAACGTTCTTGTAGAGAATATAATTTCATGGTAAAGGAGTTTATGTATCGGCTTTTCGTTTGATTTTTTTAAGCAATAATTTAATATGAAAAAAAAAACTTGTTAACAATTTTTATTTTAAAAATTCCTTAAATTAATTGAAACAATTAAAAAAAAAAAAAAAAAAAACATTTTCAAAACATGATGTTATTTTTTTAACTACTCTACTTTTACTCTTAAACTCTCAGACCCCTTATTTTTTAAATTGGCTTGTTAGTTCATGGTGTTAAGTGATAATATCTATAAATTGGGTAATTACTTTTAATTTCTGCGTGATCATAAAATAATTTTAAAAAAATACAAAATGGATCCAGGCGGCGGAAGAGTCTGATAGCATCCCAATTTCGACTAAATTTCTGAATACAATACAACAATTTCATCAGTTTCTTGGTAAAAAAAAAGTAATTACGGAGAGGAATTAGAATAAGAAATGAAGAGAAGAGAGGTGATATAATTTATAGTTATTTGAGTGGCCGAGGGCAGGGAATGCCGCCGATGGCCGTCCATTAAGCTGGCTGGGAATTCCTGGACCGGGGAGGGGACCCAGGCGGCGATTGGTCAGCTCACCAGGGTCCCTGGCATAGGGTCCCTCCAGGGTCCCGTTACCGAACACCCGGGGCGGCCGTTGGGTCCGAATTCTTCAATGGGCTCCGCTTCCAATCCATCAAAACTCCTCATCCATGATGCTCCTCTCTCTCATCCCAGAGATTCAGTCTCACACTTCATCCTCTTGCTAACGACTGCTGGGGAATTCTTTCAAAATTCGCTCCTCACCTCTTCTATTAGACAAATACATTACTTTCATCGCTTGTTATTGCATTATAAAAATCGAACAAAAAAAAAAACATTACTAACAAGCAGGGTTGCCAGATTTGAAATTTGGACAGATATAAAAAAAATATTTAAGAAATATCAATAGCAACATATCCTTGGAAAAAATTGATTCAACTTAACTTTAACATAAAATTATTAAATAAAGAGAGGAGCCAAGAGGGCTTAACTTTTCTGTTACTCTCTTAACAAGAATCTTGTTATTTATTATCTCCAATACATTAGTGATAATGACCACCTTACAGATAGTTTTGTTTTTATAAATTATAATTTCTAATCCATATGAAATCATCCTATCCCAATAAACTTGGAAGGAGAAAATCAGAGAAAAAGAGATTAGGATATGATTCATATTTCCCTTTCTCAATCTTTTTTTCCCTAACTTTTAAATAAACGATTTCATTCATTTCTTACATAATTCGTTTATTGATAAATAGATATTTTTCCTATTAAGTGAAAACAATTGACATAGCGATGAAATCAGTGACGTATTTTTCAGGTGATATTGTTAGAAAAGCACCAGTCATGATCACCACCGGATCAGAGGGGTTCTCTCTAGTCGCAGAGATAGGATTTTATGATATTCAAAATAGTGCGAGCTAAATAAGGAGTTGAAATTTTAACATAAATTTGAATATAATAATTGAAAAATATTGAATACCTTTCTCCAAAGCCTTTAATAAATTAATGTTTAAGACCTTAATACTTCAACAATATTATTTAAATATTTTAAATTCAATTTTTACACGAAGATTAAAGAAACAATATTTTTACCCGGCCACTTTAGTTTCTGCCAAAAATAAGAGATAGGTATATACCCAAAAAACAAATTTTTTGGCGGAGATCTAATATTTGGTCATTTTTAGCACTTTGATATAAACTTGATTATTTGGGAGGATACTGGAAGGGAACAATCCAGATATCTCGTTGGCAAGAAATATTTAAAGCCAAAATGGTAGAACATTATACTACAGAAATGAATTTTTTTAAATATGAAGACCATGATTTTCTTCCCAGCTTTCGAAACGTACCCAAACCATTTAAAGAAAATTTCGATTAAAATTTTTTTTCAAAGGAAAATCTTTAATCCAAATGATCATTTTGAACAAATCAACTATTTGTGGAAATCAATTAGAATTTATTAATTGAATTTAATTATTAAAAAATTAAATAATTTATCATTAAATGTATATGAGTATATTTTGAAAAGTAGTTTTTGTCCATTGTCGTAGATGGGATATCTCGACAAGTGAACCATCCCTAGAAATTGGATTTAAGTATAAAGGAAAATTATCGAATTATCGGACAAATTGTCTGGAATGAGTTCATGACTAAAACTTTAACGATATATGACATAAATACTTTAATATATTTGATTTTATATTCTTATTTTATTCTGAAATGCTCTTATGTAGATAGGTAGCTTCTTGAGTTTGAAAACTTTAATTTCAAGTTTTGATTGAAATAAATGCAATAGAATTTTTTGTTGATAAAAGAATTTATGTTATTTTAATAAAAATTTTCATTTTAATTTTAATTTAAGAGAGCTTGTTTGTCATATTTTTTATTTATTTTGTTAAAATGAAGAGGGCAATGCAAAGTACATGTGAATATTTACAATACTATGCATATATAAAAAAATGATTGTTCAAGAATTTCGTTTCTCAACTCTCTATCCCCTTAACGGGATTCTATTTGTTTAATTAAGATACTATCATTTAGCTAATCTGCCTTTGCTTTTACTTGATAAATATCCTATTATAATTTAAATTCAAAAGTTATTTAAAATTCATCTAGCACACCCATGAGTCGAAGCCTGCTTCGTCTCCCTGCTATTCGGGGCAATGGCGTGTTGACACTTGCACCGGGTCTCTATAGCAGATCATCAGGTGTTCCTTACACCTGAGTGTGACACTCATGTGTCAAGGCCTTGGATCTAAACTCAGCAAGCATAGTGTCAGATTTTTATATTTATAATTCGTTTGTAATTTTATTTAATTCTAGAATGGTTTAGTTAATATTCTTTGACAATCTATCCATATTTTTCTCTTAAACATTCAAACTCTCTAGTAAGATATTAATTATTATACCAATTTAACGGAAGCCTTTGCTTTTACTTGATAAATATCCTATTATAATTTAAATTCAAAAGTTATTTAAAATTCATCCAGGCTCATCATCTAGATTTTACTTAGTATGCCTACAGTATGTTCGATTATACATTTATTTTCATCTCATTAAAGAGTCTTTCATAAAAGTTGAAAGATTCATTTTTTTTAAACAATAACTATGTGATTTTCTTGTGAACTATTACATATTCGTAAAGCATATTGAAAAAGGTGCTTATAAAAAGAGAGTGAGATAGAGAGGGACGCGTGCGCCATCCAGCGGCTTAAGGAGTAACATTATGAAATTGGCGTGGAATTTATGAAAAATTTATTAATGTTATAACGTGGGTTAAAAAATTGAAAATATTAAAATAATTTTGTTTGGATATTTAAGATAGGAAAATAAAATAAAAAATTTAGTGAACAATATTTTTGTGTTGTTGCAGAGTCGTCGGCGACCCGAGTAGGCGGCTGTTTTCCACCAAATGCACGAGTCACGCTCGAGGATGGTGAAACGCGTGCGTTACAAGACTTGCGAATAGGCGATCGTGTACTGGCCTATGACGCAGGATCAAAGACTTTCGTATACAGTCCGGTGTTGTTGTGGTTGGACCGGGATCCTTGGCAGACGCGTCAATACGTGGTGCTTGAAACAGCGGCACATAGGCGGCTCGAAGTTACGCCGGCGCATCTGCTTCTAGTACCGGGTGCCGAAGACGGGGCAGCGCCTGTCGCTGTATTCGCTGAGACACTACGTGCAGGCGATCGTCTGCTTACGATAAATGAAGATGGCCATTTGGTCGAAGACACGGTGATCGAGAGCCGTGCTATTAAACGTCAAGGCGTATTTGCGCCTCTAACCATGCATGGCACACTCGTTGTCGAAGATGTAGTGGCATCATGCTACGCTGTGGTGGCGAGCCAGGCGCTGGCGCACTGGTCGTTCCTGCCGGCCCGTCTCTGGGCAAATGCAGTTGATGCGCTACGCGCTGTCTGGCGCTCTGCTACGCTTCCGCATCGCGCTGCATCGCCATTGCCGATTGTTGACGCGCAACCCATCGGAATTCATTGGTATGCGCGCCTGCTCTATTCATGTGCCGAAATGTTGCTACCAACTTCCTGGTTGCACGCCTCGTGACCCGCAACTCAAGCTTTTCTTGCTCATTGACTCATGATACTAAACTAGGGGCGAGAGCAGCTCCGGTTATTTATTTTCTAAAGCGTTTTGTAAATTCACTTTGTAATTTAGTCATTTTTTCTCGTGTATTTATAAAAATATTAATTTATAAACGAATATATCGGTTTAGTCAGAAGAAAATCGAAGATTATGATTAAATCAAATTGTAAATATATTTTATATAAAAAAAAAAAAGAAATGAAAAAATAATAATTATATTATAAATGTAATTTGATTGTATAAAGCTGGAATGTCTGATGAATGATTGTATCAAAAAAAGAAAGATATATAATGTATATATATATATATAAAAACAAAAATATAAATATATAGATTATATATAAATATATAAACTTTATATATTTATATATGAAATAGATATTCTATTTATTCTGTTGTTTTATTTGAAAAAATCTATCTTCTTTTCAGCCGAAAAAATATATATTTGTTATTTTTTCTGCCTAGAGGCTTAAACTAATTTTAATATTTTAAAAATGAGTTAAAATTCATAAATTAAATGAGAAGTGAGAATAATATAGACTAAAACCATAATAAGATTTTAAAAAAGCCATGAATAGATTGATTACATAGATTGATAGATTTGTTAAAGTAGTGCAAGAGAGATGTTATAATGCTATAGAGCGGATAGATATACTTGGTTCTAAGATTTTGTTCTTTGGAAATATTTTTTAGTTTTGGTCTCTATTATTTTCATTTCTTCATATTAAAAAAGATAAAATAAACTCTGAATTAAGATTTGTTAACGTTTAGGATTTCATTAAAATTTTTAAAAGAAAATGGAAGCTAATTTTATTAAACACAATGGTGTTGTATTGATCCAGTTATTCTTCTAGAGAACTGTGGGTTATACAATAAAATATACCTAGGAATTGGAAGAACATGTAAATATTGTTCAGAATAAATTGTATTTTTAAAATAAATATTCTTATTTATATTTTAACTCGGCCTATTTATGGAAAAAAGTCAATAAAATATTTAAATTAAAGAAATCTTCAGAATAAAAAATTAATCTAAAACCAGAGAGATATCCATTCATATCTTGGGACAAAATAGATCTCAAAGACCAATAAACTCAAAAAATAATTAAAATCATAAGAAAAACCCTATTTTTTCTAAATGCAATAAAATAATAAAATAAAATAATTTATTTTAAAAAGATCCTTATCCTAATATTACAATAAAACTTAAAACAAATTTTCCTTATTATTATCCTATACCTAGCAAGAAATTTCTTGATACATCCAGGACTTTATGTCGCCCAAAATACAAAAGTGAGAAACTGTCAGGTTCTATTATATTATAAATTCTAAATTTGACTATAAGTCAAAATGAAATAAATAAAAATAAAATTGTACGCTTAAAAGTCTGTTTAAAACACTCTCTAAAATGTTATCTTCCATTCAAATAGATAGATAGATAAGGAGTGATTAAAATAAATGAGAGAGATGGAAATATGAATTAGGGGACTTAACATAGAGTATGTGGACATGATTGAAACTGTCATTGCGAAGTGACACCAATTAAATCAATAAACTTTGAATAGATTAATTATAAATTACGATTAATGAGGTTATCAGAGCCCTTTATATCAGTCAATTGAATTAATCAATAATTTGACCCTGCCCCTTGGAGACGAAACAAACCTATTGTTTCATATAACAAAAGCGATGGTTCGATTCTGAACAAAAAATGTATATAAAAAAAATTGCCTAACGATAAATTCAATAAATATGTAGGACCTCTTAAATAGGAGACTGTTTTTAGAATATCTTAAAGAGTAAATGAAAAAATATTAAATATTTTTTTCAAACAAATATGTTCAAAATGATGAAAAGAACAAATTTGTATATCGATATTTCACTAATAGAGGAGTTATTTTGATTTTTCAGATTTGAAATTGAAATGAAGTGCCACTTTCTCTGGGTTGTTGTTTCATTTAGGCCTTGATTAAAAACAAAAATAAAAAATTTTATAATTCCTCAAGCCGCTCGGCAACAATCCTGACAACATAACCACATATACGAGCCAAACAAAAAGGCGAGATTGTTTAAAAGGTTTTTTTTTCCATGTCTTACCTATATATGAAATATATAGTGAGAAAGTAATGTGATCGCAAAAAAAATCGTTGTCGAGATTTTAATGGAATACACGTTTTGAGTCGTGAGAAAGGATGCCCATAGATGTCGATAAGAAATAAGATTTAATAAGAGCAATTAAAGCAGAAGCCTTCGAAATGAAAAACCAGTAATGGAGTCAGAATTTTTTCTAGGGATTCTTAAAATATATTTACAAAATTTCAATCTAAGGGGGATTGTTACCAGGGTTGTCAAATCACCCATATTTTCAGAGACTGTACCGTAAGTTGTTTGTCCAGTATTTTGATGACTAGTGGGAATGGTTAAATTCTAATTGACTTATTTATACAAAATAATTAAGAAATAGTAGCCAAAATGTATTTAAAAAATGCCAGATTTAGAGGAGTGATAGAGGAATGAGTTTAGTTAAGCTTTTGCTTTATGAAATAAAAAATACTTTTGTGATGACCATTTAATAGTATTAATTATTTCTCCAATTACAACATAGCTGGGAGGTGGTAATGGCTTTGAGGGCCTGAGGGAAAGGAAGAGCGAGGGGGGTGAGAGTTAAGTTCCGTATTTATTTTGGATTTGAATATTTTAACGCTGTTGATAATGCTAAATCCCCCCTCCTCCTCAAGCTGCATCAGAGTTCGAAATGGTCAAGTTTACTTATTATATGTTGTGGCCTGCACCATCCATGAAAATAGGTTGGGTTCTTTTCCCACTAAAAATTTTTCTGATCCTGAGATCAACATAACATACCGTACTTACCTTTCTTAATAAAAATTATCTTTAATACATTTGAATATACATTAGCTTTATATTTTAAATATATTCATTCTAAATTAGAATTCATTAATTCGTTTTTAAAAAAAGTAAAAAGTGCGCCCTTAAAAAAAATGTATTGCTAATAAGAGAGCAATAAAAATAGAAGGCCTCTCCATTGTGCGTTGCTGAGCTCATTTATCTTTATATAGCTCATTTGAAGTTTTGCAGTATTTTATTAGTTTTACTTGGTTTCATAATGACATTGAAACGCAAAGTATTTTTTAATTTATAAGAAATTTTTTATCGACAAGTTACAAAAAACTATTTATTATTATTATTCAAATAATAGAAATATGTATTGTGTATTCAACAAAAATTTCAATAAGTATTATTTTTTTCCTTTTTTTTTTTTAGAATATTGGAAATGAAATTAAAATAAAAAGGAATAACTAAAAGATTTATGTAAATATTATAAAAGATGAATTAGTATTTAGATTGAAATGATTAATCTTCAATTAAAGTAAGTAATTGAAAATTTGGAATAAATACTAGAAATTATATATTAAGATTCAAGCTGGAATGCAAAAAGAGTATTAATGATGTTCCAAAAAATTTTAATTCTTTCATAGAATTCAATAATTTTTTCTTTGCAATTAATTACCAATTCAAAAAAACTAACGGATTTAATTTTATTAATTAATTATTAGCCACGATAAATACAAAATTGAATGTCAACTATTTATTTTTAATCAAAAAGTTGATATGATAATATTAACATTTTCTTTAAATAAAAAACAATAATAATGGAAGTCATTCATTCCTATGCTCTTAAATTATAGTTAGTTAAAATGAAATATATATATATATATATATATATAATAAAATGGTATTAATCATGCAACATTTATTAAATTTTAGATGGAAAAATAAGCTCACCTAAGATATTTCAGAAAACATGGAATTTTCAACTTCGTAAAAGCCCAAAGAGGAATTGAATCCATCCTGTTTTAAAATACATTTCATTACAATTTAAAAATAAATAAAGGATGAATAAAAGTTAATTTTATATTAATCATTAAAATATATATAACAATTATAGAGAATAAAAAAGTTAGAGGTTATAATAGATATGAAAGGTGTATTACATTTATATTAAGATTTTACAAATGAATTAATTTTAATTAATCTAATTAATATTTATATTAAATTAATTAAATTATCAAATAAATGATAAAAATTTGAAATCAAAAAAATTATACCTTAATGCTTGCGAACATGAAGCCGACCATTTTGCGTATCTGCCATCACTTGCGTCACGAACCGGTACTCTGTGACTCTTGCTGATTATTATCTGAAAAATTAAGATTTTTATTTAAAAATCTGATTTGAAAGCCGCACATCACACAACTTTCAAATCATCTAATAAATAATTGTTTTATCAATTTTATCAAAATCATTAGAGCGAGAATCGAAAAAAATAAAAATAAATGAGTAAAGTACTAGTAAAAGTGAGCCTATTTTATCCAAAAGCTTCGAGGCGCAAACGACATGGGTTCATAGCTTACATATAAAATTTCAGCCTCGTTTTCGTTTTTGAAAAATTTTGTTCACACCACAAAGGCGGACAGTTGGGATCCATTTTTTAGAATTAGGGGATCTCAAAATATATATTCCCGTTAAAATCTCGACTCGATTTTTTTGCGATCGCAATATTTTTCCATAGTAATTAGTATAGGATAAATAAATAAGAGAAAGTAAAAATATTAGATTTAATTCTTGAAAATTATTGAAATATTTTTTTATTAAAAAAAAAAATTTCAATATTTTAGTAGTTATTTGTAAAAATCCATACTGCTATATTAATTCCAATTTAAAATCAGCAACCTTAAAAGCAAAGGGATATGGGTTCGGATCTTAGGCAGTCCGATGAAAATTTATTTAAAATCAATTGGATAGCATTTCAATCAATATGAATGAATAATTAATTGTTTCGTAAATATATATAAATGAAACGTTTAAACTCTATATGGTTTCAAATGCGAAAAAAAATTTGAGCAATCAATTTTTAAGTTTTCTTATCTATCTTCATTTCCATTTTTTTTCTTTTGAAAGGAAAGTCATATAGACATACATAGACAATAAATTTGGAGACAAAAGAAGTCCTTCGCCCCTTCAAAAGAATCATATCAGCAAGTTAAAAATTAAAAAGTGATTAAAATCGATATTGTTTAAATAAATGAATGTACAAATTAAAGGACGCCCCTATTGAAGCTTGCTTCTTCTCTCACTCTTGGAGTATGCCACTGTGTATAAATGTAGTCGGTATTTATTTAAATTAATAGTAATTATGATTTTAAATAATTTTAGTTTCTTTTTATCGGCTATCTATTTTGAAATTTCTTAAGTTTGATTAATTAAAATTTATTCAATTAAAATCTTAAAGACTGGTTTCTCAGGAATCAGACTAAGAGATCCCGAGTTTAAAGGAGCCTCACAGACTTTTTACAAAGACTAATGAAAATTACATATAAAGAAAATTTCAGTGGACTTGGAAATATATATATATATATATTCTGGAAGGTTTCCGCGGTTGGTTGTATGTGGAATAATGTTTTTCCGGGTTGGTCCGCATTGATTGTTGAGATTAACTCGACATTTCGGCTCTCCTTTTGAAGCCATTTTCAAGAGTTTTGTGTTAGGAAGTGATGGTGGAGTTTGTTTCTGTTTTCGGGGTCGCAATCTTGCTAGTCCCCAAGTTTGGTCGGTGGGTGTGGCGGTGGTTGGGTTTCGCTCTGAGGTCCAGGGCGGGCTTGGTTGGGGGTTGTGTTGTTAATGTTTTGTTTGGGTTGACTTCGAGGCCTCAATCTGCCTACTCCTCGAGTC